>JARHVA010005485.1:890000-1192393 GCA_037957365.1 Torreya grandis
TTATCCCTTTTGTACTCATACACTACAACCTATTATTATGAGTTTACTTATAATTAAATAATGTGGAATGTCATTTGGTAAATTTTACACTTTCATGAAAATGTCACGTTCTATCCTAAGAGTCTCAAAGGATCATCCATTCACTAGGTGGAAAGTCCTTCATAGGAAAATAATTATTATATGATCAACCATAAATACATGAATATAAATTTCATTTAGAAGATTCAATAGTATTTTTATTTCCTTAGGAAAGGTCCCTATGGTTTCAAGTCTATAAGGATATGAATTGATCATAAAGCTAAGTATTTGACCAAATACCATTTAAAACTTGCATTCTAAAGGATATTAACTCTTAACATCCAATTCTTTATCTTGCTTAATAAAATTACACTACGAATATAAAAGATTGGCTTCTCAAGAACTAAGAGTAAAAAGACACCATTACTAATCCAATAATAACCCAAACCATAGATGGCTTTATATATCCAATTTTTCTTTTATTTTCATAAGATTTGAATAAATATGACAAAATAATAGATGAGAATATCCTTAGGAATTTTATTAAGGATATAATCAACCCTTTAACAAAACACCCTCGAATGCTTCATTAAAATTATTTCTCATTATTACATGCCTCACAATGTTGAACTAGAAGACCATTTTGAGAGATAAAACCTATGGTAAATGATGGAAGAATATAACATAGTCATAAGGTGAATATTTACCAAAATAACATGTTATACATCTATCCATGATGCATATATAATAGCATACATCCTATTATAACCATAGGTCTTGATACATAGTTCTAAAATAAATTAGAACCAATGAATTTGAGTAATATTAATAGATACTCCAAGATTCTAGAGGAGTAAGAATATTATAACCTTAACTACCATGTACCTACATGCACATAATCATATTTAAGATGTGATAAATAGACAAATGTACTATGGTCAATACATAGTTTAAAACATGATACAAGGACACATAAAACATATCCAAATTATGTAATTAAAAATAAGATCCTAACATCTATAGGATACTATTAACATTAGTTAAAGATGAAATTCTAGAATTACAACATATAAAGTTTTATTTCCTTGGTATGATATCTAATACAACCATTTTAGTTAAATGATAAGGTACAAAGTTTCCTAAATAAACAATTGACCTCTAAACCTAATCTATAGTTTATAATGAATAGTTTCTTACTTTGGACAACTGGCTTGGATCAAAAAATAAAAATGAGAAAAAATAATCCATAATAGCCAAATATTTAAAGGGTTATAACTAGTACCTATAATGATGGTAAGACAAATAGGTCTACCTAAGTTGGCAAAGTTACTTTCCTTTTTTCTAAGTAATTCTACATCAATATTAGAATAACAACAAGACAACTAGCAAGGACCAAAGTCATAAGGAGTTTATTAAATTGCCCATATTGAACCTGAACAACTTAGCAACTTACACTACCCATAATGTACTAGTTATAAAAAATTTCAATTGTTTCCAATATGATCCAAACATAAAATAAGCTAAGTGATCATTGACCACATAATTCATCTCAATGAAAAGAATTAGAATATTAATGCAATAATGACCAACATTATCCATGATTTTTCACAAAGGAATATAGTCATCCAAGGTTATTTTTGAGTAAACCAATAAAAAATAGCACTAAATAGTTATCTTCTATATGAAACTATAGTTACAGGGTGAATGTAATTAATTAAAATAACCACCTTAACAAGGTGAGAGTAGTAAACTACATACCTTGTATTTATCATTGCAATAAACCTAAGTCTAAAATTCTAACCATAAAATGACTTCAAAAATGAAAAATTATGAGAAAACAAGGATTGACCTTATGTTGAAACTTTATAGCATCTACATACTACATGTAGCTAAGCCACAGATAACTCATAGTATACAACCCAACATATAAATAAAATAATACACTCTTCAATAAAATCTTCTTTCTCAAAATAAATCATTACTAAACCAACATAATCAATTACTATGCATTTATTCCATCACTTACATGTATCTAATGTAAGATTCGACATAGAAAAATAAAGTTAACAAATTCAATTAACACCTCAAGTTGAGATAATACGATCAATATCCCAATGAACTTCCACAAGGAAAAAAATTATATAAAAACTCATTATATAATTTCATGCACAAATAGTAATAACTTCCTATTTATCATGAATCCAATCATATAAGAAACTATATACCAAGATTCAATCATTATACTAACACCAAAATAGTGCCAAGATTTAAAACACCAACAAATGAAATAAATCAACTAACTAGGAAGTTGACATGATTATCACATGTCAAATCCCTAAAATTTACATGGCTCAATAAAATTGACCTATTTTCTTTTCAATGACCCCATGAAATTTATCAAACATAGTAGGGTCAAAAAAGAAACAAAAAAAAAATGATGACTGAAATACCATCCATTTACCTAAAATGGAATAACACCAAAATAGTGCCAAGATTTAAAACACCAAAAAATGAAAGAAATCAACTAACTAGTAAGTTGATATGATTATCACAACATGCCATATCCCTAAATTCTAAATGGATCAATCAAATTTACCTATTTTCTTTTCAATGACCCCATGAACTTTATTAAACATGGTAGGGTCAAAAAGGAATTAAGAACAAAATGATGACAAAAATACCATCCATTTACCTAAAATGGAATAACACAAAAATAAAAATAATTGTAGGCTGCAATAAATTCAAGTAGCTATTTAAATCAATCTTTAAGATTAAAATACTAGCATGTACATTTTTAGGGTCCCCATATATGGGATAAAAACATGACCCAAACACATCGATCAAAACTGAGCTTCAAAATCATACAATGATATTTCTAAACCATGCTTTATTCTTAGCAAGAAGACAAGCAAACTAAAAATTCCTTTTTCCAAGCCAACCCACAAAAAGAGATTGAGCCAATAATCAATTAGAATCAATTTGTAAATGAAACCTAAAATAAAAAATTATAGAACCATGATTTATAATTGATAAGGCTTTGGATTATAAACTCCACATACATGTTTCCTCAATTATAAATAACACATTTTAACATCCAAAGAACCCATACAACCAAATGCAAAAGTGGAAACAATTACATGTTTTAATCACCACTACCAGGAAAAAAGAATAAACACTAATGCTGGTTAAGCAACATTTATGTAAACACATTTAGCTCATATATGCTAGAAGTTTGTATATGTATACATGCATATCCATATATGAGCCCATATCATATTGATAATCTTAGTTATTTTCCATAATGTTATTCAACTTGTAATGTAAAAATAATTCGTTGAGAGCAAATGTAATGTGCTTAGGTTTATGCCAACTATTCAAAGAGCTTCTAATAGAACCCTTGGAGAAACCTCATCATCCATTTTGCCCCAAAAATATTTTTACCATACACCTACAGCTCTTTACCATTTTCCAAAAATCTCTTCACTATCAAGGAGATAAAAATTTATAAATGACCTCTTGTTATAAAATGTTCCTTTGGTTTTCACAAATGGTCATGCCTTCTTTGTCTAATGGCTTCCATGCCCCAATTATGCATAGAAATAAAAAATCAATAGCTCAGACTTCTTAGGGTTTACTTTTAATGCCTTATAGAAGTAATTTCCAAAATTTTAGATTTCTTCAAAGTCAACATGACTACTTGATTTCAAAATAATCATTTAATTATTATTAACAAATCCAAAATGTCCCCAAAGTATACTCAAATAACTAGGTCTTAATCCCATCATGATTTTATCACAATATTGACCAAGTTGGAAACCAAATTGATACTATGCCAAAAATTACCATCATGTGGACTAAAGGTACCAAGCCATAAACCAATGGTACTTTCAAAAAAAAATGTGGTAAATAAGTTATTTAAAACAAGAGTATACCTATACACAATAGATAGCTCTTTACTTCCTGATAAAATAATCTATTATATGACTTGCTTTAAGCCCATAACATAGTGCAACACTAGTCCAAATATAGAATTAACCTCTTTGCCAAAGATAGATAGGGATAAAATAACACAACAAAATAAGTTGAGAAATATAAGGCCTCTTGACTATCACCTTTCCTAAAGCTTGAGCATTTTCAAGTTAAAATGCTCATGACTTAATAATTATAATAACCACCTACCATAGATATGTTTTAACCAAATTACTAGCTTCTTCTATGCTTAAAACAATATGATATTAAAATTTAATGTTGCAACATCATCTTTCTCAGTTATTGAGTACCATGTCATTTGGAAATAGTAGGCAAAATTGATCAAATACCAACAATGGTCTAAGTTAGAACAAAATACCATATTTGTAATTCAACAACAAAAGTCATAACCAATATGATGGTAAAGATTATCCTTTACTAAAATTATAGTCATCTGAGAGAGATATCATGGCCATAAAACCTTACAGTAACTATTTCTTATTTCTTTAAGTAAGAAAGATGAACAAAATTAGGAAAATCCTTTTACATGTGTCATTATTGAATCCAACATCAAAATTTCCAATTAAATGATCTAAAAACACAACAATCCTTACATTTATGCCATTATAAAGAGTGGATTAGCATAATAATCTTTTCAATTAATTTTAATAGGATTCCTTTCACATTTTTTAGAGCCTAAAAACTCGGGGATATGACATCTTCCCTCCCTTAGAAAGGCATCATCATTGTGCCTATAGGAAAATATAAGTATCTAACATATTCAACCTTCAGGCATGCCTATTTTTAGGTACCAATACTTAAATCTATGTTTTCCTTCATAGATTTCTAGAATGATTCTAAAAATTAGATATCATAATTTGAATTTGAAATAGTCTCCTGTTAAAAAATTTCCATCAGAGTATGGATATGTTATAAACAAATCAGAAACTATATGAAAATAAATTCAAAATAGGAAATAACTTGAATATTTTAGCCTAATTATCTACCATTTAGTTCTTAACTAGTTCTTAATTAGTAGTCGATATTTATGATATATTCCTCATTTTGGGTGTGGTGTTTTACAAAAAAATTTGGTTATGTTCCACATATAACTCATTAAAATTCACCCTATAATGCTTTCCCTTACAGTAATCATAATAACATGTGGCAATTTCCACCACATTTAGTTATGCCTCACACACAAATTCTTCCCTTCCAATATAGAATATAGTAAAACCCTACTACTATGATAACTAGGAATTCATTATTCATGGGTAGTGTAGAACCCTGCAACAACCACATTGAACATTGGAGAAGCCATTCTAGGTAGTCACATGAAACCCTTAAGGTTTTTCAACATGTTCTCCATACCTTTTTTAGATTAGATGATGATCTAGGGATCCCAATCCCACCATATTTCATTTTCCAACTAAGTGCATTTACCCAACTTTTTTGCTTCCTCAAAGAGTTAATTGGGTACCTAAGATTTTCAAACTACCTGATTAGAGATTTACATTATTCCTTCTGATCATAACTATACCTTACAATCATGATTTTAAACAAATTAGTTGAGAAGAAGCATACCTTCTAGTCATGATTTTAAATAAAATGTAACAACCAATGTTTAATTTTTTTTTTAACTCCTTTAGTCTCATACCCACAATAGCAAACAAAATCCACATTTTTTTCATGAAAGAAAAAATTTATCACTTAATTGTAAAAAAATATAATGCAAAGTTTAATAAACCCATAAGGTCTAATCAAAATACTAAAAATACATATTTAACATGCTTCCAAATTATTCCCACACTGAATTTAAAAATGGTGCCAAGTGTGTAGAACATGCCTCTATGACATGCCTCCATTTATATGACCCTACTTTGAGGTGAATTAAGAATCTAAATTGGTAATTACCTCACCTCAAAAGGATAATACAATTTTATAATATGTGAATGGAACCATGTAACATATATAATGAATATGTCTAGGTAAATGTATCATGGAAGCACATATAACAATGTGATCACATCAAATCTTAAGAGGGTCATGCCAATTTATGCCATCATTAAGATCATACATGTAGAAATTATTAAGGGATAATGTCAAGACCTTTGGTTTGTCTTGAATAAATGGATTCTAAACAAATGTTCTGACAATTTGAGTATTTATGTATGAAAAATCAATCACACCATAAGTTGGAGCATCTTTCTTGGAAATCAATTTTAATTATTTTATTTCATAATTTTTAACCTATTGCATATAAACTATAAAAACATTGTACATATTATATTTCTCATTATAAAGATATGAATTTTGATCATTAAGTAGCATTACCATTTGGGATTGTTCTTTCAAAATTTATTGCTTTTGATCATTCTTTGAAATATTTGGTATGTCTTTTGTAGAATTTGGAACATTAGAAACTTCCATATCATGTTAAGGCTCATCCACCTTTGATAATGATATAGCTTTTGAATCTTGAGGTGGATATGGAAAGGGTGCCTCTTTTTGTGTTTGAGTCTCTTTTGGTACCCATTTTTATTCATTGGACATCTTTGATTTAAGAGAATTTATCTTTTATATCTTTTTCTTCAATGCAAAAAAACAATTGGTATGGTGACCATGTATTATATGATATGCACAGTAATATTTAGATTTTCACAAGGGACGTAGAGGAGGTAGATTGATCAAATTATTTCTAAGCGTCTCCCTTAGAATCTCACTTACCTCTTAGTGGGATTTTGTTCACTTGTAGAATCATTGGTATTAGATAACTTTAGTTTTGGATTCAAATATCGATATAGATTCCTATTAGGCACATAATTGTTATGACAAGGTGTAAACACATGGTTCACACTAGAATAATGTGGACTCTTTGTATATGAAATGTGATTTTGTAGTAAGGTGATATTTGAATTTAGAGACTGATTTTGCTATTATAACTCATGTATTAAATTTGTCATAATATTGATTTGTTATTTTTGGATTTCATAAGCATAAACCCTAGGTATTTCAGGTTGATTAACTTCATTTAAAACTATAGGGTGGGATACCTTACCCCTTGGATAAGTGATAGCTTAGACCTAGTTAGAGGGATGAGAATAAGAGTAAGAGGCTCCTTTGTATCTATTTTAAATGTTCTAAGTAGGAAAAAACTTTGGAAATTTTTTTAATACATCTATTTGGAGGATAATATGCATCAATCAAGGTAGAACCCCCTTGTAATCATATGTATATGAAGCCTTTATGACCATATCAGGGTAAAACCCTAGGTTAAAGTTTCAAATCTAAAAATTCATCACAACCCTAAATTGGATGAGGATCCTATTTTTTACTATGGAGTATCTAGGGTTAAGAATATAGAAATGACAATGCACAAGGTTGATAATCAAATCTACAATAGAATAATTTGATGCTAAACTCAAATATAACATATTCTAAAATTATTAAACTAAGATAATCTAAATATAGAAAGTAAAAATATGCTAGATATGGAAATGGCAAATAAATATTGTATGTAGTTGGTTCTGAAGTTAAAATAATTCAGGGTATAAAACAAGTAAGAAGCAGACTGGAAGATGATTCTACAATAGTTTCCAAATTTTGGATTGAGTGCCTCTATAGCTATAGACACTTGTGTTAGCCTTAGATAGTTACATTAATGTTGGTGTCTAGGTTCAACATAGGTGTCTTGTATGGAATACCTTCTAGAAAAGGATGCAACCACTTAGATGCTTTTGGGTTTGTCTTCACCTTCACTGTGGTGCAATCATATCTTAGTCTTAGACTATCACTCCTCATTAAATTTTAAAACCATAGTTCTTCATCTTCATGGTAACCTTGGGGTAAAATATGTTAGTGGGATCACAATGTTGAGCTAACCTCAAATACCCCTCTATCAATGAGCATTGCCTACATAGCCAATACTCTAAAGAGGGCCTAAGACTAATTTAATTCTCCTTATGTGTTATATTATGTGTGAATCATGTAATATGTGGAAAGCAAGTACAATATTGACCTATCTTGTAAGTTGGAAAATATAGCTCTTGGGATGCTACTTCAATACTTCATACCTATAGATGTGCAATCCCTATGATTGATATGGAAATATTAATAAATAGGGAAGATTTTCTTAATTTAATTCTCTTTGATTTGTTTTTTGTATGAATGTTAGGTGAGGAGTGAATGAGGGTTGATCTTGTATTTATATCAAATCCCTTTGGATAAATAAATCATATTAAAGCACTTAGGTCAAACATTAAGATATGTTTCATTTGTAAATTACATGACTTTTAGGGTATCAAACACTTGCATCAAGTTAAGACACCCATGTCGATATAAGTATCTATCCTAGACACAAGTGTCCAACAAGCTTGAAAACATGTATAAGCTCAGACTTGTAGAGATGGAATATAAGTATATTTTAAGCATTTTGGGAAAGATATAAGGCCTAGGTCATCAACATAAGACCAATATAACTAAGAGATATGACAAGGGGCAAAAAATTTAGTAGATTCAAGACTCTTGAAAGTGGGAAAGGTCTATAATTAACCAAGGTCTAAATTTTCTAGGTGTAAAAGACTAAATTTTATATAATCCCTAAATATTGTTTACAACTACTTGGGGATATACCATGAAAAAACAAAAATCCAAACCCCTTCATTATGAAAGAACATATTATATCCAAAAAATAAGCCCCATCATGAAATAATAAATTCCAGTAAACAAACATATTAACTCTCAACTATAGGGAAAATCCATGTGAAATATGAGAAATTAAAATAAGCTTTTGAAAATCATTTAAATATCCATAAAACCTATGAAAATACTCACTTATCTTCAGAGTAAGTTCATGGAGTTGGGGGATAATTTTTTGGAGATTTTACATAATGTGATCATGTTATTTAAATTATGGCTCTATAATTACTGAGTTATAATGTGATCGCATTAATGTATAATGCAATTGCATTAATAGATAAAGTGATTGCATTATTATAAAAATAATAACATGATCGCATTACTTTTTTTACACATTATCAGTAATGTGATCACATTATTAATAATGCGATCACATTCTTGTTATTTGTACATAAAATCACGTGGAGTTACACATGAAGGTAACTTTGGCTATAAGTGTAAGTTTATATTTATATTATTACATTACTTATAGTTTAAATTTATTTTAGTAAATATAATAAATTAGGGTCACTCTATATTTGATAGAGTTGGTCTCACATTTGCATGCCTTACGATGTGGAAAATAGTTTTTCAAAATCCAATCTGGTTAGTAATTAGGCATTTTCAGGGTTTAAGTATTAAACCTAAGGATTTTAGGACATAATTTTTTTAATTTATGTCCATTTTAGGTAAATATATAGTCATTTTTTAGGTTTTTATGCCTTTCAAATTAATTCCTAGAATTTCTAAGAGTCTTAGGTTTATAAAAATTGAAGTTTTCAAACCACTCACTTTGAAATTGATGGAAACTATTGTGACTAGTGTAACATATGTCACATTGATGACCTAAACACATTAAACAACCACTTTGTGTTAATTTCACTTGTTTATCATCCCTATTTCATCCCTGATCACTTCTTATTCATGTCTCATCACCCCTAATCACTCTATCATCATTCCTTAATGTCCCTAATCATTCTCTTATTGACCTTCATTATCTATAGTCATCTCTAATCACTCCCTCATCATCCCTAATTACTCCCTCATTGACCCTCATTATCCGTCATCATCCCTAACCACTCACTCATCATCCTTCATCACTCCCTCATTTACCTTAACCTTCCTTCATCATCTTTATTCACTCCCTCATCATCCATAGTCACTCCCTCATTATCTCTCACCATCACTCATCATCCCTCATCATCCATAGTCACTCCCTCATTATCTCTCACCATCACTCATCATCCCTCATCATCCCTAATCATTATTTAACCATCCCTAATCACTCCATTCTCATCCCTCCTCACCCCTAATCACTCCTTTATTGACCCATACCATTCATCATCATTTATAATCACTCCCTCATTTACCCTCACCATCCCTCATCATCCCTAATCACTACTTCATTATACATCATCATCTCTAATCACTAATTCTTCATCCCTCATCACCCCTAATCACTCCCTCATTAACCCTCAACGTCCTTCATCCTCCCTAATCACTCCTTCATTAACCCTCACCATCCCTCATCATCCCTATTGACTCCCTCATCATCTCTACTCAATTCTTCCCCATTCCTCCTCATCCTTAATCACTCCATCCAATACCTTGATGGTTTTATTTTGTTGAGGTTTAATAATTCTAGGACCTATAAGTGGAGAGTTGGGTGCTAGCATAAAATATAATACATAGTCATCAAAATGATGTGGAGAAAAATTTGAACCATAAATATTTGACACCTATGAAAGAATATGGGCCTATTATAAATTATGTAATTCAAAATTGAAAAAACTGTCATCAAAAGAGAAGCAATTAAAACCACCATAGCACAAAAAATGGGTAGTAAATACATGATGATCACCAAGCTATGTGATTTCCTGAAACCAATCAATTGCATTACATATGAGGACATTTTATGATCTAAATAATTACATTAAATGCCTTCTATTTGTATGTCTATTGATTGATTCATCATACCAGAGATTGGAAAATAATTTTCAAATGATTAGAATAATTAGTCCAAGATTATAAAGTGGTGCTTAATTCATAACTTCAATATTCAATAGAATAAAGAGTGTTACACTATGATATATTTGCTTATATATCTTGATAAGTGGATATAAGTTATTTATCACTATAAAAAGGTAAGTAGATAATAAATTATGAACCCAATGATATGGTCGATACTAAAAATATCTTTGCTTCCCCCAACAAGAAATTATATGAATTAAAAATATTGAGATCAATGGTGAGCTAATACACTTCATCATTTCCAATAGAATTCAAAAGAATTTAATCTATCCTAAAGCATATTTTCAAAAATTTAACTTTAAATTTATACATCATCCATAACCATACGCTAATGTATGGTCTAGTGTAGGCTTGAGAAATGGACCACCTGTTAGTGTCACTTAGTGTACAAAATCAAACTTTTTAAAGATGCAATCTTAAATGTGACATTTCACCATTAGAGGTGTGTGATTTTTTACATGTGGTCAACCATATCTTTACCATTGACATGTAGTCTATGAATTAAATCCTTGAAATTTTTTGATAGATTGTCATGATCTAAAATACCATATATCATAGTTAGTTCATAACATTTCAATCATTAGTTCTAGTAAGAAGTATACTCTTTCTGGTAATAATTAAATGTAATAACATCCTTATGTCACCATATCATAGTGTGGTTTATATAATAATAATAAAAAAGACAAAATAATTAAACCATAAACTAGATGAGTATAAGGGTATCTTTTAAGTCACTTAAATAAGTTCCTATATATTATACACTAAATAATATGATTTATTTGATACCTTAACTACCTCTACCTCAAACCTCTTTATACAACATATCATTTCTAGAGAATGAATATATCAAGTGGTATATCCATGAAATCATGGATAATGGAAACATCATGCCCAAATCATTGCCTTGTAGAAGCCCAATTATGCTTGTGTCAAAGTTGTGAATCAATTGAAAAAATATTAATAAGATTAAAGTGAAGAACTATTATCCTTATCTAAATATTAAGGAATTTTTCTTCCATATCCATGGTGTAAAAGTATTTTCCAAAATTGATCTTAATTTTGGGTATCATCATGTTCATGTTGAACCTATATACATTTGGAATATAGTCTTAAAAACAAAGGAAGAATTTATTGACTAGTTATTTATGCCTTTTAGGTTAACTCATGTAGTGAATTCATTCATTGATATGTTGAACGATATCTTCAAGCCCTTTATTTATGTCATTTTTTTAATCTACCTTGATGACATATTAATATTTAGAAAATATGGGATGAACATATACAACATGTTGAAATAGTGTTTCACTTTTTTCAAAAACATGTTTCTATGATAACATGAATAATTGTTCATTTTTCATGCAAGAGATAAAATATTTAGGATACATTACATGCACAAGGAGTGCATGTGTGAACCTAACCAAGATTTAAGTCATACAAGAATGGGAAACACTAAATATTTTTTCATATAATTTAAATATTATTATAACTATAAAATTATAAAAGATATTTGTGTTTAATTTTTATATTTTGAACCAAGCTACCAAAGGTGGAACCGAATAAAGTTTCATCTAGTCAGCTACACAACAAAGATAATTCAATGAACTAAAATTTAGAATCTATTTTGTGTTAGTACTTATGTTACTTGAGTATAAATTTGGAAGATCATCCAATTCATTCAATAATAAAATTGACTATCACAAATGGGTATTGATAACACAAAAAGTCCTAGAAAAGAGTTAATTTATATTATAATGGATTAAAAAACATTTGATTGGAATCAAAGATATTTTTAGAGTATATATTTATGTCAAGTGATGAGGGAACTATTAGGGATGGTGAGGGATGGTGAGGGTCAATAATGGAGTGATGAGGGATGGTAAGGGAAGGTGAGGGACAATGAGGGAGTGATCAACAATGATGAGGGATGAGAAAATATTGATTATGGATTATGAGCGATGAGGAAGGAGTGATTAGGGATGATGAGGGGTGATATTCAATTAAGGAGTGATTAGGGATGATAATATTGAGTGATTAGAGATGATGAGAGATGATGAAGGTCAATAGGGGAGTTATTAAGGATGAATATGGATAAGGAGTGAGTGAATAGGGATGAATAAGAAATTAGGGATGAGTAAGCAATTAGGTATGATGAAGGATGAGGAAAGAGAGATTAGGAATGGTGAAGGATGGGGAAGGAGTGACTAGGGATGGTGAGGGATTTTTAGGGTCAATGGAAGAGTGATTATGGATGATAAGGGAGTGATTAGATATGACTAAGAATATTGAGGGTCAATGAGGGAGTGATTAGGGATGACTAAAAATATTGAGGGTCAATGAGGAATGATGGAGTGATTAAGGGTAATGAGGGACAAGTAGGAAGTGATCAAGGATGAGGGGGGGATGATGAACAAGTTAAATTAACACAAAGTGGTCATTTGATATGTACATGTCAACAATATGACCTAAACTACCCCAATCACACCACTTTAAATCAAGTTCAAAGTGATTATCTTTTCAAACTTCAATTTTGACAAATCTAAGACTCCTATAAATGCCAAGAATCAATTCAAAAGGCAAAAAAACCTAAAAAATGACTAAATGTTTACCAAAAATGGATATCAATTGTAAAATTTATGTACTAAAATCCCTAGGTTTAATACCTAGACCCTGAAAATGCCTAAGTACTAACCAGATTATATTTTGAAAAACTATTTTTTGCATTGTAAAGCATGCATCTATGAGACCAACCCTATTAGATGTAGAGTGGCCCTAATTTCTTATATTTACAAAAATAAATTTAAAGTATAAGAAAATAAATGTAACAATATAAATATAATCTTCTAACCAAAGTTGCATTTATATTGTTGCATTTATTTCCTTATACTTAACATTTAGATTAGTAAATATAGGCTTCTGGCCAAAGTTGCCTTCATTTGCAACTCCACATACTTTTATGTGAAAAATAACAAGAATGTAATAACATTATTGATAATGTGATTGCATTATCAATAATAAAATTATGTTATATAATGTTATTGATAACGTGATCATGTTACCTATTAACCAAGGTTCATTTCATCTACATGCTCCCTACTTGAATGCACAAAAAAAAATGTGATCATGTTATTGCTTTTATAATAACATGATCACATTATCTATTAATGTGATCACATTATACATAATGTGATCACATTATTTAAATTTAAATTCAAATCTAATTACTTTTGGCTCAGTAATGGCTTGGATTCTTGAGCCTAAGGCTTGGACCCATAATACCATCATGATGAGTACACTCTTCTCTTTCCAAAAATATGTTTTTTATAATTTTTGGACTAATTTAAGGTTTCAAACTATGTTTTTTTCTAACTATACCTTTTTCAGGCTACTACATGCCACAAACATACATGATTATACATGTTCATGTCATTTTTCTTTCAGTGATCCAAGTGAAAAACAAGTTATATGGTCACAAACTAGGTCTAATTATACACACATTAAAATAAATGATTTTCATTTTTTTGAGGTAGTTAGGCAAGTCACACAAATGACTATCCATTTTTTTATCATTTTTTAGGATCTATTTAATTGCAAAATTCATTAAAAAAGTATTCATTGAAAAAATATAAAAAATATAGGTCAAAAACTAGAAGATCTTATCTAAATCTAACCTAAATGGTTTTAAAAAATATTAAATACTTCTCAAAAAATGGTATGCCACACAACCATCTATCTACTATGTTTTCCTTAAAAAAATAGGAGTTCCTCTTCAAATTTTAGATGTTTGACCTATTTATACTTAACCATTTTTTTAAAAAAAATAGTGTTTTGGAAACTAGACTCAAAATGCTACATTTCATGTTATTACACCATTTTCATTAGAGTGTAGATATATCAAATTATCTAAAAAAAATTATATTTTTAAAATTTTACTAAAATCATGTCCATGGGTAGGCCACTTTTTTCACCCTAACTTTGTGCACTTACCCTTCCCCAATACCCAGCATTCATGGATTTGGTTGGCCTGAATAAAGACTACAGGTAATTTTATACAATAAAAACCAAAACTATTTAATGTAATAGCATATTAAAAACAAAATTAATCCAAGATGAACATAAACTTACTAGCTACAAATTTTTATATTTATAATAAATCTACCAGCTAAATCCCAAATCAAAAAATAAAAAAGAGAATTAATGATAGAATTGTATGTTCAAAATAGGGGTATAATGGGAAAGAATTTACTACATAAATACTTAAAATAGTCTAAATTGTTTTTGGTCTATTAATGCCCCAACACTTCATGTTTTCTCTCTCCATCCTATATATGTGTTGACTCTTGTGTAAGATGTAAGTGCAAGTTATTTATTGATTGGTATCTAGCCTATTAGTCAGCTCCTCGACCCCTTCATGACCCTTCAAACTCTAAATTTTTAATGTCCATAAAAATAATAATCAAGTAACCTAATTTATTATATTTTTTGGTTATTCACCAGCATAAAATATAGTTTTGAGTGTTTACAAGGATGTTGTGTATTTACTAAGGCACCTAGTATTTATGTTATTGAAAATTAGACCTGTGAATGGGAAAGGCAAGTCAAGAAGCCTATGACTACATTAGAACATTCAATGCACCATTTATTTAGTGATAATTTCCAAAAAATGAACAAATTAGGTGGGAGGAATGTAATTTTTTATTTTGGTAATATGGGTTTCGTAAAACAACTTAGTGTAAATTGAGATTTGTACCTCACTTGCAATTTATGACCTCTATCATGCTTTATTTTTTATGTACTAAGCATTAATAAAAAATAATTTAATATTTTTGATGGAGGTGATAGTATAAAATAATTTTGTATGTTTTTAGTCCCCTCCACACTCAAAACATGATGAACTAGAACATTAAAAATATCCTTGGTCTACTTTGACAACTCTTAGAGCCTTTCATGAATTCCTCAACTCTTTATTACTCTTTAGAAGCAAATTAGGTTATTGATTTTATTTCCATCCAAGGTATTGACTATTAATTGAGTTGGTGATGGATAATCAATCTAATGGTTAGGTTTGTTTAAAGGAGGTGATATGGCACAATGCACTATGGACTATGGTGTTGACTTTTCTTACCCTTATTTCACCATGATTGGATATGTAATAATTATGTGGTTTGGGTTATCAAGTGTCTCTTTGGAAGCCCTAATTTATGCATGAGATTCACCTTGTCACACAACAAGGTATTATTTTCCATGATTCTTGGGATTTCCAAGTATGGGTAATTAAAGGCTTGGTTTGTGTGTCATACTAACTCATGTGATAATTATCATACTAATATTATGTCATACTAGCTCATGTCAAATATATGCATTTCATTCATCCACTTATGCAAATAAAATATATATATTGAAAAATTAAATAAATAATACTCCTAATCTTACATTCAAAGGCTATAAAAATATCATTGCATTATAATATTTTCAATTTGACGGAAATAAAAAAATTATACACATTTAATGAAGTTTTTAGAAATCACCATCAGAAGTAAGACACCCACATCATATTGAATAAATAACTTTCATAAAAAATAATTACTGATAGGTTTGGTTGACCATCAAATTTAGGATCCAGTAACTATAGAATACAATCAAATTCTTTCAGAGATAGTATTGGATGAAAGGTAAAATTTTAGGCAAACCATCAAAAACTATAAAGGATTATAATAAATATTTACATTTTTTCTAAATTTTCCTCCTCCTAGTATGAATTATATTAAAATTTAAAGATAAATTTTGAATATATAACCATCATAAAAAAATCATGATAGGTAGGGTTGACCGTCAAATTCAGGCCCTAATTCTAAATCATATATTTTGTATCAATGTCTCTAGGGTCTAAATTTTATGGTTGACTCCACCTCTTATGAATTTTATAATGATGGTTATCTATTTATCATTTAAATTTAAATGTTAATATAATTCATTATAGGAGGACGAAACCTTTAACAAAATGTATATATCTATTAAAATACTTTATATTTTTTTTTACAATCTATGTAAAAGTTTGCCTTGCATCTAATATGGTCTTATAAACATTTTGATTATATTTTACAACTAAAAAATGTAAATGCATCCATATGACCATCAAATTTAGGCCCTATCTATAATTAATTTAGGTTATAACTAGATAAAATATTTTTTGTCTACTTCTTATCGCATTAATTAAACTAGCAGTTGCTCCAAAGGTACAAGTTATGCTAAAAAAGGGATGTAATTTTATCTTTTGGTAAAGTGGGGTTTTGTAAATTGAAATAGTGTAAATTGATATTTAAATTTGTAATTCACTCAAAACCTATGTCCATTAATCCCATATCCTCTTTTGTGAATGAATCATTTAGAAAAAATAATTGGATATTTCTGATGGAAGTGATGGTGTAATATGAGGTTGTGTGTTCCTTAATATAATAATGATTTGTTTAGGGAGGATACATTTCATTTCAAAAATATATTAAGAAATGGGAAAGTGGTAGGGAAGGGTAAAGCCATACATACTTGGGCGGTGATGGTGAGGGGCAATGACAGGCTATTTTAGGTGATGGAGTCAAAGAAGCCCAGGAAACATTAACATGTAAAGTTCAATGATGTGACATTTATCAATGCAATTTTTAGATTCCATTGAAATGTTTTAATTTTCTAATACATGATTTAAACATGTGTCATCTCAATTAAAATAAGTGTCATATATCTAAAAACTCCTTTAAAATGTATAAAATTCACCATCAATATATTTAGATGTGTCTAAAACTAATTACATGAAAATTCTGACTGCTTTAACTATTGAAAACTTAAATACCACTCTAAAACCAATTAGAAAAAAATGAAAATGCTTCTTCAATGAAAGATACCTTCTATATAATCTAGTTGAGTGATGTAGAATGTGATATGAAAATAGATATGGCTCTATATATTTCCTAGCTTTCTTAATTCTCATTCTCATTAATAGTAACAACAGACATTGTATTCATAATGATATCACTCAATTATATTTATTTTGTGAATATAAGAAGGTAAAAGTATCGATAGGACCACAAGCATTACCAAATTTGGGTAGTCTAATGGACCTAGGTTTAAAACCCAATCTAGTGTCTCCATAATCTTTCCAAGTGTTATGGGGGTCTAATGTATATAAAATTAAGCACCATCCCAAATTTTATAGATTTATTTTTAGAGGTTGCAACTACCATGCTCAATATTTTAAGTCATAGATGGTTTGTGAATAAAATTTAAAACTAGTATGATTGATAAAATCATTAGAATATTGGCCTTTTCCACACTTAAATAAAGTAGTTAGACCATAACCCTTGCCTATACCAACTCTTCCTCTATGCCCTAAGGTTACTATACCTTGATTATACCCTCTTGTTGATTGAATCCACTACCCTGATTATAACTTCCCTCTTAGTTATAGGTATTCACTTTATCTTAAATTTGGTAAAAAATCACCTTGATTTCAATTAAACATGCCTCATTGAGGTTGATTAGAACCTCCTTGATTATAATAATCACCATGATTTTCAACCCTATCAAACCCTAACACATTGTGTTTTCATAATAAATTCTGATTCTACAACCTAAAATGTCTAACATGAAACATGTAAAGGAAAGATAATTGAAAATAATTTATTATATATACATGACTATAACTAATTATTCAAAATAAATAATACATGTATCTTATAATTTTAAGGTGAATCGGTTGAGCATTGTCATTGATTTTTGAGTTTTGGGATTGAGGTTGTCATTGATGTCAAAGGTTCTTATGTAGGTGCATGGTCAAGTAAGATTTGAGGCATGTGTATGATGAGTTATTATACTATCATAGTCAATGTTGTTGCTATGAAAGAGAGTGTAATCATGGTGAATGAGGTTGATGTCATTGATGTCAACATGTATGGTGTGTGGGATATGAGCTTTTATGCCCAATATGAAGACTAAGCATAAAACATAGTAAGCTAGGAAGATCTTTAGTCAAGCTTTGAATATATTTATAAGAATTTTTGAATATGCTTTGAGAAAACAATTAATATTCTTAGTTGATATTTAAAGATCTACGTAAGCATTTCTAAAGATACTTCAGGTGATCTATGAAGATCTTTAGTTGAGCTCCAAAGATCAATGTAAATAACTCTAAAGATGCTTTGAGTGAGACACAAATATGTCATGTTTAATATTCAAAGAAGAATGATTGTATAAGGTTGTTTGAGCATACATAAGAGGCATTGGAGCACTTAGGAGAGTTTTAAGGTGAACCCTTTAGGGGTCAAGGCCTAAAAAGCAAAGAGAGATAAAGCATGGAATAATGGGGTATCAAGATTAGTTTCCAAGGAAATTATGGATAGGTGAGTGTTTTTAGAGGTATTTCATGTTGTTCCAGGTGTGTTGACCAAGTTTTAGGTTAAATATTGTAATAAAGGGCAAGAAAAATTGTTTTGAGTTTTCTCATATACACAAAATGAAGTGTTCTCAACCCAAGAATAACTTTCAAATGTTCATTGTAATGTGAATAATATGCATGAGGACCTAAGATATTCAAGGTATATGTTTAAGGGTACTATCCCAAAGTTATAAGAATTGGTTTTTGGAAAAAGGTACTAAGCTTTATGAGTGATTGTTAAGATTGTAAGTTGGTTTAAACCCTCAAAAAACCCTAGCAATGACTTGATGTTGAATATATTGTTATAAAGTGATAAAAATAGTATTTTATGGATATAAAAGTGATTATAGACTATATTAAACCATTACAAGCACCTTTAGGTTTGATTGGTTTCTCAGGTAAGTTAATAGACCCTACAAAAAAATTCTAGTTTCTTGAAAATTTGTTGTAGATGTCAGATTTAACCACGTCAAAGTTGATATAATGATGGAGGACAAATTTTAATACTTTTAGTTTGTGTCTATAAAGGTTTATAGACAATTTATATCCCTTAGGTGTGAAAATTTGGTGATCTAAGACAACCTATCACTAATAAACCTAATGGTGTAGAGAGTGAGAAAACCAAGTAGAAGTGAGAAGATGATTAGGTATGTGTTATCATGGATTATATATGAATAAAAGTGAACGTATAATTTTTTCAATATTTATAATATTTTTTAATTTTTTTTGGATTTTTTTGAGGTTAATGGATATGATGAAAATGTTGCTCATAAGTTGGCATGTCTAGTGGAGATGAAACAATGAAGGTGCAAGGGTATGAGATTGATCTGTAAGACCAATATTACTATTTGACCATGTTATATATCTATTTTATATTGGTATAATGATATTATAATATAATATACATGTATTTTAAGTTTTTTAAAGTGTCTACATAGGTTTTGAAGGTCATTATCACCATGACTGTGTTTGAAGGTAAACTAGTAGATCTAGGTAAGCAAGTTATAGTGATGATTTAAAGACTCTACCCTAAGTTGAAGTATATAATGAGCATGATGATTTTTTGGGAATTTAGTGACATATAAATCCTTTATATAATATTTTAAGTTAGTGTAATATTTTGGAACATTGAATCTAAAATGGCTTTTTTGGCTAAGTGGATTCTATGAGAGAAAAAGTCAATAGATTGGTTTGCAAGACCGATAGTTTCCATTAGATCTTGTAATATATATATATATATATATATATATATATATATATATTCAAGGTTATTATTATGATTTTATAAGATAATTTTCATACATTTAAATCATTTTATTATCTTAAATCAAGTATTATAAGTTCATGTCTCCTTGATTGTGTTTTGAGACTAGTTCACATTTCTGAGTGGGCTACTTGTAGAGAAGAGTTTGAGCTTGTATACTCTAATTTGAAGCATATAATGAAGTTTTTTATGGAAATAAATCCATAATGTTCTTATATATGTGATTTTTTCTATGGTTATTTGTAAAAATTATGGTTTTACTTCAATTTTTCAAGATGGACTTTCTGAGTATGCAAAGGCCTAATATGAACAATACTAATGGTGTGCTTCAATTAGTGATTTGAGCTTAAAAGTGTTATGAAAAAATATGAGCCTATATAGGGTCTATTTTAATGGAATATTATGTTTTCATTCCTTATTAATTATTTTAATATTCTCCAAGAATAGCAAAAGGTAATGTGTGCTAAGTAGGCCTAATAGAATTAGGTCTCCATGACACCAAAAGGAGAGATAAGGCCTAATGGAAATAGGTCAGACCTAAATGGAATAAAATAAAATTTGATTAATGTCTATGATATGTATTAAGATCCATTCCATTTTTTACCTAAGAAGATAATATGTTTTGGCTGACTAAAAAGGACATGATCAAGTGACTTGTATAAGTACAAGGCAATTTTAGGCCTATTTGAGTAAGAGAAATAAGTTTGCAAGCGAATAAAAGAGAAAAAACAAGAGAAGTATTAGGTAATTTTTATAATCATATGGGTGCCATGAGTATCTATTATAAGTTTTGAATATGAGAATCAAGGTCATATGACCTAATCAATTCAAAAAGAGGGCTAATTGAACGAAGAAGGCCAGAAGATAGTTTGAGAGGGATAGAAGTGTGAAAATATATAAGAAATAATATCATCATATATTTCATTAAAAACAAGTTATTATAAATTTTATAAATTATTTCAGATGGTTGAGTTGGTGTTGAGTCATCTAGAGTGTTGGTGCCTCCCTGCAAGTCAGTACTTGTTAAAGCCTAGATGAGTCGGTGCTTAGCTAGTTGGGGTTGGTGCTCCATATGAAGTGGGTGTTTCACTAAATTTTGTGTTTTTATTATATAATTATATTCAATTTACATCATCAGTGGGTTTTCTTCCCCTTGAGGTTTTCCCACATATATATTATGTTCATGTATTTCATGCTCTTTTAGATTGATGCTTATACTTGTTAAGATATGCATGCTTGTTTAAATGATATATGATTTCATAAGTAAGATTTTTAAAGAAATTTTTTGTATTATAATTCACCCCTCCCTCTCAAAAATGTTACTTCTAATAATTTATATCGAGCCTAGTCCTTGAATCAGGTCTAAAAACCTAAAGGAGATTCTAGAAGCAAGGATGGCTAGTCAACAAGCTCAAGGTGGTTTGTCTACCAGAAAGGTTTTATTATTCAATGGATAAAATTATGACTTTTGTAATGTTATTATGAAGATATATTTAATGTCTTAAGGTCTTGATATCTATCAGTTAGTTTTGGATGGCTATATTACTCATATTTCCCCAACTGATGCAGCAAGTAAGAAGGATAGTGAAAACAACTCCAACGCAATGAATGTCATTCTTTGTGGCCTATTAAAAGTAGAGATTGAGAAGGTAATGTATTATGAATCATTTTAATATATATGGGAAAAATTAAATACTATAAATTAAGGAGACACCAAGGTGAAGATGGCCAAGTTGCAGATCCACCAAAGACAGTTTGAAAGCTTAAAAATGAATGAAGAAAAAGCCATTACATATTACCTATTAAAGGTTGAAAAAATTTTAAAAATCATTAGAGGATTGGTAAAAGAGGTGAAATAATATATAGTGGTTCAAAAAGTGTTGATATCACTAACTCCTAAGTTTTACTCTAAGGTATATGTAGTAGAAAAGATGTAATATTTGGACAAGCTAGAGATGGATGGGATTTATGGCATATTGACTATCTATGAGAACAAATGAAGGAAGACCTCCCAAGAAGAAAAAAAATTTCAAAGTTGAAAAGAAGACAAAATCCAAGAATTTCAAGGATGAGGAATGCTCAAATATTGATGATTGAGGTTTGGATTTGGTAAGTATAAAGGTAATATTCCCTTCAAATGTTTGAACTATGGAAAGATTGGTCACTTTGCATCCAAGTGTCCTAACAAGGATAAATTCAAGCATAATTAATAACATGATGAACATCATGGAAATGAAAGAAAGGCCTATAAGTCTAACAAGAATAATAAAGATTTAAAGAAGAATGAATGTAGGAAAGGGTCATTCAAAAATAAGAAAAGTTTCTATACCAAAGAAGATAATCATCTGATGTAAGTGATTTAATCACATCTAAAAGTGGTGATTTAATTAATAAACCTAAATATGACAATAATTAAAACTTATTCATATCCATAGAATCAAACAATAAGGGTTGATCAAGTGGGAAAGACCTTATGGTGAATATATAATCAGATGAAGAAGAAGCTGAAGTAAAACTTCAGATATAATGGGTAAGTGCCTTAGAGGAATTCAAGTTTTAAAGTATAAATAATCACAAACTAATATCATTAGTTAAGGACTATTAGGAGTAGATTGGATTGTTTGAGGAAATACTAACACTTTCAAGGAGTATGATGAGATCATCAATCAGGTTGAGGCACAAATGGAGATAGTCAATGTAAATGTGAAGGTTAAAGAGGAAGAATGCATCAGGAATGAAACTAAATAGTATCCCTAAAATCTTAATTGGATCAATCATCTAGCAAGGTGAAGAGCTTTATGAAGTTTGAAAAGATAATTGAGGCTCTAGATGATATCTTGAGTAGTCAAAAGTCTGCAAGTAATAAGACAAGTATTAGTTTCAAAAAAGACTAAAAGAAGGCACTTATAGTCAAGGAGAAGACTATTGAAGACAAAAATGTCAACATGAAATGACATATCTAATAGCATAATATTATAAGGTATGTTAGTTCTTTAAATGGTTACTTTATGTAGGTAGAGAGTTTGGTCATAGAGCAAGAAAATGTAGAAGACCATCTAGGAATGAGTGCTTATAGAATTATGAAAGGAGTAATATTTCACATAAATTAAATGGTATGTATAATATGGTTTGATAGAGCTATCATAATTTAGGACACATTGAAATATTTTATCCTAACAAATTTAGAAGGTCATCAAATCAAAACAAGAAGTTTGAAGCCCCTAGAGTGTAAGAAATAAGTCAAATGAATATATGGAAACCAAAGGTAGTAAAGATAAGTCATGATTATTTTAAAAGCTCAAATCAAATATTTATTATGATAGATCATGCTTTAGATATAAAATCAAATCAGGAATGCCTATTGTCAGTTCCCATTGATGATCAAAAGGTTGATGATGAGATCAAGCCTATAGTGTTAATCAAGCCCAAAAGGATATTGAAGACCATTCAGTCTTGTGAGATCATAGAGATATTGGAATATCCTAATTTGATGGTGTTTTAGTTCCCTATGAAAATGGGTGGATCCATTAGGATTCATAGAGATAGTATTCTATCAGTATAAGCATGATGTTATAATTAAAGAAGCTTTCATCTTGAGAATATTCTAGGTTGTATATGTTGTAATCAAGGAAATAAAGATGGATATTATCCATTCTTATATTGGTAACTCTAAGGTTTGAAGTGTATTAAGTAGCATGATGAGAGATCTGAGGTTAACATTAGGTATTTGAGGATAAAGTATAGTCAATTGATATATGATAGGTAAGCTTTTGGTATCTATTTATGTGAGTAGTTAAGCTTGATTTGTGCTAAGAATGGGTATTGGTTTCAATATACTTGAAGAAACATGAGGATGTTTTAAGAGTCATATTGACTCGTGTGTTGAATTATGAAGACAAAGGGGGAGTCCCTAATTATACATTTGTTGTTAAGAGTTTGGTAGCCCAGTGAGTGATCAAGAGTTTGATCTTCTTCATTCATGTCAAGGAAGCTAAGAGAATGATATGAAAAGGGAAGATAGATTAGAATGAGGGAGAAGTGACCTAATTAAGATAAGTTTCTTAAAATTTTGTGTTATCTAGTGTCTTTGAGAGGTAGTATCAAATTAGGAGGAGAAAGTGTGATTTCATTAGTTGCAAGTGACCCTTATCATTAATTTTAAAGGGGGAGAAATATTAGAAAGGGTGAGAAAAGGCAAGAGTCTGAGAGATGGTTGCCATCAAGAGTGGTTGTCATAATTTTTTGAGTGTGTTTACCATCAATGACAAAATGAGAGATTATTGATCATTGTCATTAATTCTTGAGTTTTGGCATTGAGGTTATCATTGATGTTAAAGGTTCTTATGTAGGTGCATGGTCAAGTAAACTTTGAGGTATGTGTATGATGAGTTATTATACCAGCATAGTGAATTTTATTTCTATGAGAGAGAGTGTAATCATGGTGAATGACTTTGATGTCATTAATTTAAAGATGTATGGTATGTGTGATATGAGCTTGTATGACTGATATGAAGACTCAACATAAAACATAGTGATCTACAAAGATCCTTAGCTGAGCTATGAATATCTATGTAAGCAACTCTAAAGATGCTTCAAGTGAGATGCAAATATTCTAATATGTTTTGTTGAAGCTCTAAAGAAGATTGATTGTATAAGGTTGCTTGAGCATATATAAGAGACATTGGATCACTTAGGAGAGTTTTAAGGTGAAGCCTATATGGGTCAAGTCCTAAAAATCAAATAGAGAGAAATCATAGCATAATGGGGTATCAGGATCAGTTTCCAAGGCAAGTATGGATAAGTGAGTGTTTTCATAGGTATGTCATGGTGTTTCATGTGTGTTGACCAAGTCTGAGGTAAAAAATTTCAAGAAAAGGCAAGAAAAAGTGTTTGAGGTTTCTCATGTGCACAAAATGAAGGGTTCTCAACCTAAGAATAAATTTAAAGTTTTCATTTTCATGTGTATCATCTGCATGAGGACCTAAGTTATATGTGGTAGATGGGGGGTCATATCTCAAAGTTATAAGCATTAGTTTCTAGAATAAGGGACTAAGATTTATGAATGATCAAAGAGCCCTAACAATGACCTAGATTTGAAGATATTGTTCTAAAGTTATCAAAATGGTTTTTTATGGATATACAAGTTATTTTAGGTTTTATTTAACCCTCATAGGCACCTCCATGTTTGATTGGTTTTTTAGGTGAGTGAATAGACCCTACAAGAAAGTGTTAGTTTATCAAAAATTTATTATAGTTGTCAGAGTTGACCAAGTAAAAGTTGATAAATGGATAGAAGAAAAATTTTGAGACTTATATTTATTGTCCTTGAATGTTCTTGGATAATTTTTATTCCTTAGTTTTTCAAATTTGGTTATCCAAGACAACTTATCACTAACATGCCTAATGGTGTAGACAGTGAGAAAATGAGGTAGAAATGAGAAGTTCATTAGGGATGTGTTATCATGGTTTAGAGATGAATCCAAGTGAATGAATAATTTTTTCAATACCTATAGTACATGTTCATAATGTCTTCATGTTTTTAAGGTTAGTGTATATGATGAAAATGTTGCTCATAATTTGACATGTCTAGTGCAAATGAAATAGTGAAGGTGCAAGGGTATGAGATTGATATGTAAGACCAATATTATTATTTGAACATGTTATATATATATATATATATATATATATATATATATATATATATATATATATATATATATATACACATGTATATATATACACATGTATATATATATACACATGTATATATATATATATACATGTATATATATATACATGTATATATATACATGTATATATATATATACATGTGTATATATATATACATGTATATATATATATATATATATGTATGTATACATATATATATACATGTATATATATATGTGTGTGTATATATATATACATGTATATATATACATGTATATATATATATATATACATGTATATATATATGCATATATATATATACATGTATTTATATATATATATATACATGTATATATATATATATATACATGTATATATATTTGTATACATATATATATGTGCATATATATATATATGTATGTATATATGTATATATATGTATATATGTATATATATATATATAAATATATGTTTGAGATTAGTATAATTATATTATAATATCATTACACATCCATTTTAATTCTTTTAAATTGTCTACATAGGTGTTGAAGGTCATTATCACCATGAATGTGTTTGAAGGTAAACTAGCAGATCTAGGCAAGCAAGTTGTATTGATGAGTTGGAGACTCTTTTCCATAAGTTGAAGTATATAATGAGCATGATGTTGTTTTTTGATACTTTAATGGCATATCCATCCTTTTTATAATCTTGGAACTCAATTTAATAGGTTGTAACATTGAATCTAAAATGGCTTATTTGGTTGAGTGGAGTCGGTGAAAGAGAAAGTCAATAGATTGGTCTATAAGACCAATAGTTGTCATTAAATATTATGATATATCTATTGGAGGTTGTTATAAATATTTAATTATATCATGTTCATACATTTAAATCCCTTGATTATGTTCAATCAAGGATCATAATTTCATGTCTCCCTGATGGTGTTTTGAGGCTAGTTGGCATATCTGAGTGGGCTACTTGCAGAGAAGAGTTCGAGCCTATATACTCTGAGTTGAATAACATGATGAATTTTGTCATGACTTCATGGTCATCAATTTTCTATATATTTTATTTTTTTCCATTTTTTTATTCAAAATTATTTTTTTACTTCAGTTGTTTAAGATGGACTTTTTGAATATTCACAAGCCTAATATGAACAGTACTAATGGTGTGCTTCAAGTAGTGATTTGAGATAAAAAGTATTATGTACAAAATATGAGCCTATACAGGGTTTATTTTAATGTAATATTATGTTTTCATATTGTATTAAGTGTTTTAATATGCTCTAATGATATCAAAAGGTAACATGTGCTAAGTAGGCTTAAGGGAATTAAGTCTCTGTGAGACCTAAAGGAGAGATAAGGCCTCATAGAAATAGGTCAGACCTAAAGGGACTCAAAACACATTTATTACATATATATATATATATATATATATATATATATATATATATATATATATATATATATATATATAATATGTATTAATATCCATTACATTACCAACATAATAATATAATAAAGTTTGTTCCACTAAGAAGTACATGATCAAGTGACTTGTATGTGTACAAGGCAGTTTTAGGCCTATTTGAGTGCGTAAGAGAAATAAGTATGCAAGTGAATAAAATTGCAAAAAAAGGAGTAGGATGAGGTAATTTGGACCAAAATATGGGTTTCATTAATATCTAATATAAGGTCTAAATATGAGGATCAAGGTGATATGACCTAATCAAGTCAAAAAGAGGGTTGGTTGAGTGAAGAAGGCTAGAGGCCAGTTTGAGAGGGATATAAGTGTGTGAAGATATAAGGAAGAAGATAATCATATTTTGCATGAGAAAAAATTTATTATAATGGTGATCAATTTTTTTAGGTGGATTATTTTGTGTTGAGTCATTTAGGGGGTTAGTTTCTCTTTGTAAGTTGGTGCTTTCTAAAGCCTAGCTGAGTCGGTGCTTTGCTAGTTGGGGTTGGTGCTACATGTGAAGTGGGTGCTTCACTAAATTTGGTTTTTATCTTATAGGATTGTATACCATTTTCATCATCAATGGTTTTTATTCCCCTTGAGTATTTCCCACATATATATTATTTGCATGTGTTTCATGCTCTTGTGGATTGATGCTTATGTTTACTAAGAAGTACATGTTTGTTTAAATGATCTATGATTGTGTAAGTAAGATTTTTAAATAGTATATATCCCCCCTCAATCATTTTTCTTCCAATATAATCAAACCCAGACGTTCATAGTAATTATGGTGAAACCATATCGAAGGGATGGTTGTGCATTGGTAAAGCAACTTGGTTGTTATATGCACCACCCAGGTTCAAATCTTAGAGGTATGAAAAATGTTGGTTGTGGCCATATTGGTATTAATGCCAGTTGTGGTAGGATCATATAAACTAGTTGTGACTAGATTAGTGTGGTAAATGAAATGTAAAAATACCATTTGACGTGGGATTATTGGTATTTAAGTATCATCCAATTGTGGCTGTTGATGTAATCAGTTCAGTTGCTCAAGTCAAAAGCTATAGATATATAAAAAAAAATTATGGTGAACCATGTCCCAAAATAGACTATAATATATCTTATAGGGTGATTAGAAGTAAAAATATAGGAAGTTATATAAAATTTGGGATAATTTACCAATGTATATTTTCACATGATTAGCCATTTTCAAGATGACCAAAATCTACTTATATCTAAATGGAAATAAATAGCCACTAAACTTACCCCTATTTACAACTCCTAATGGTTCTATTTTCTCTTCTTAGTGCAATATATCCCTTCATTTCTCTCTCCTCCTACATACATACAAATCTAAGTAAAATTTGTATTTAAGTCATTTATAAATAAACAAATCATAATCATAATCAATTTGTCATTATTTTTTATTTTTGATACCTAAATTAAGTATTGTGGTTGTGTCACAACATTTGTTTCATATGAAAACATCAAATGATGAAGATAAATGAAAAAATAAATTTAAAGAAAAAATGAGATGATTTCAAGTAATAACACCATACCCTATCATATTATAATTTTAGACAAGATATTTTACCCATTATATGAGAGGAGCTAGTAGATGGAAGTGTTTCAATAGTTGTTATACATATCATTTTTAAATTATTTAGTAATAGTTTGAATAAAATACATAATTTTGAATATAAAAGTTTAAATAGTAAATATACACATAAATAATAGCCTTGGACATGTTTTATTTATGTAGGTCTTATATATTCTTAGAACCATATAGAAATAGTAATCTATAGTTAAAACATGCATCTGAGTATATTCGTAAATCATGATCATGGGAAAATGTGTCATTTTAATATGGATATGTTCTAAGTGACAGACTTGTACCTATAAATCTTAGAAGCATAAATGTTGGTTGGAGGATAAGAACTTATCTCTTCATTGTAAAAAAATAAATTTCAAGACCTATCACTACAACTTATGATAGAGATTCATCTCCAAGGTTAAATCAACATGATCTAAGGTTAAATTATAGGGCTCCAATACAAACATGAGGGTTCTTTTGTTTCATCCAAAGGAATTACTATTTCCATTTTATGCATCCCTGAAGTTAAGCTAAAAAACTACATTTTTCTTGTATTGGGAAGGTTATTGTGGAGGATAGAATGGGTGGTGGATGTCTCAACCAAGCATGATCAGAGTTAAATAACTAGGTCCTAAATATTATCCATAACCTCAAATGTTTTGTCAATGCCAATTTAGATCAAAAAAGTACTAGAGGTAAAGTCATATAACTACAGTTTCAACTTTAATAACATTTATTGTTACTATTTACACACTCTTAAACAATACTAAAAACACACTTTTAGGTGGATTTAGACATGTTGGTCATAAAATAACATGTTATATTCCTATATATAAATGTTTAAATTGATTTATTTTCACTTGGATTTTCCATATGTATAAATTTTAGTTGGAAGATAAGAATGTATCTCTTAACTACTAAAAGTTATATTTTAGGACCCATTACTACAACTTGTGTCACATATTTATCTCCAAGATTCTATTGACATACTCTAAGGTGAAATTAGAGGTATTTTACATGTATGTTCAAGTTCTTCCATTTCATCCAAATGACTTATAGATTCCATTTTATGCATGTTTGAATTTTGGCTAAAATACTACATTTTTATTATATTGGGAAGGGCATTCGTGAGGTCTGAATGGGTGGTGGGTCTCTCAATTAGGAATGATCAAAAGATAAGAACCTATTCTTGGATGTTATCCACCACCCTAGATTTTTTATAAATTCTATTTTTAAGACATGAAGCACTAGAGATGGATTTATATAATTACAATATCTACTTTGAAAACATTTGTTGTTAATGTTTCCACACTCTTGAACACTAGTGAAAACACTAGAGGATGAGTTCTTCAACTACAACTTCAACTTTGACAACATTTATTGTTAGTATTTCTATGCTCCTAAACAGTAGTGAAAATAAGCTTATAGATGGATTTGGATGTCAAGTTCAAGGAATCATGTGTGATTTTCCTATCTATACTTGATTGAAGTGTTATATTTTCACCTGGAGTTCCTACAGGTATAAATATCAGTTGGAAGATAAGAACTTGTCTCTTCACTATAAAAAAAATTATATTTTAAGACCTATCACTGCAACTTATGCCATGGATTCATCTCTAAGGTGCCATCAAAATGATTTATGTTAAAATTATATGGATTTTACATTAACATGAAGGTTCTTTTGGTTTATCCAAAAAACTTATGATTGTCATTTTACACGCACCTAAATTTTGGCTTTAAAATTACATTTTTCTTGTATTGGAAAGGGCATTCTTAACGCTAGAATGGGTGGTGGGTATCTTGACCTATAATGGTTGAAGGCTAAGAACCTGGTACTATATGTTAAATACCACCCTGTATGTGTTTAAAATACCATTTTTAAGCCATGAAACACAAAATGTGGAATTATATAACTATACTTTCAACTTTGACAACATTTGTTGTGATTGTTTCCACACTCATGAACACTAGTGAAAACATTATTCTACGTGGATTTGGGCATTGTGGTCATAGGATAACATGTCATTTACTTGTATAAATGTGTTTTAAATAATGTAATTGAACCTATAGGCCCTGTATGTATAAATTATTATCGGAGGATAAGAACTTGTCTCTTCACTACAAAAACATTGCATTTATAGACTTATTAATGTAACTTATGCCATGTATTCATATCTAAGGTTACATAAAATTTACCTAGGTTTGAATTATAGGGATTTTACACATAAATTAGGGTTCTTTTATTTCATGTAAATGACTTACAGTTGTCATTTTATGCATGCCTAAACTTAAGATTTAAAACTACATTTTTATTGTGTTGGGAAGGGTATTCTTGAGGCTAGAATGGGTGGTGGGTTTATCAATTGGGCATGATCAAAGGCCAATAAAATAGTCATGTAAATTATATTTCACCCTATATGTGATTTAAATTCTAGTTTCAATCCATGAAGCATAGGAGGTGGAGTTCCCCAACTACAACTTCAACTTTGACAACATATGTTGTTAGTGTTTTTGTTTTATTCTTTTAGGAAATTAGGTGTTTAATTCCTAAGTAATAAAGGTTCAGAATATGGGGAAAACTTTGGTTTTATGTAATAAAATATAGTTTTATGACAATTTTATCAACTTAATTTAATAAGAAGGAAAAGACAAAGAAAGATTAACTTAGCTGGTTTTATACTAAAACTGAATATTCTAAATCTAGAATTGAAGGAGCAAGATTGGGATAGTGTCTAAATTTTGGATCTGGTCTCTATTTTATGATTAGATAGGAGTGATAAAAATATGACACCATAGTTTCTATAATTATACTCCTTTCCTAGTGTTTTTGTTCTGATGTTGAAATATTTCTAGGTTTTATTCATCTTCTCAATGTGACCCTGCATACCAAATTTTAGGTCTTGGAAGTCATTAGAAATCATTGTAGGTCTATTTTAATATTTAGTACCTATATTAGTCTACATACATGGAAACAAAAAATAGAATAAAATCAAAAAGGGTGGAAATTGGGTTGTGGGAAGAATGATCACACAATCAAGAACCCCTACTATTTTGATTATTGCCTACATTAACCCTCAAGCTAGGGTCTTAGATATGATGTAGTTCTCCCTTAGTGAATGTGCATAATCAATGAACATGATTGATTCAAGAATGAATTTCACATAGTCCCTTCCTTGATCAATCATGAAAATCTATGTATGATGCAGAGAAGTTGAGATATACTATTGATTAATTTTATTATGTCTAATGTGCCAAAATAATAAGTGCTAGTTATAAAAATCCTTGTGTAGTCCTTTATAGAGGAGACTCATTATTTAAAATTTGATAGATTTATTCACATTTTGATGACATGTAAAAACTTAGGAATGAATCAAATAAAAGGGGTAAGACTCACCCTATGGATAAAACTGATCGTTAGAGCCAAAACTATGTTTGGATAACAACACTAGAAACTGGACACCATAGGTTTCAGCATTATAGTTCTATCAAGGTGTTATTATCTAGGGGGTATGGGACCTAAGCGGATGGTTATATACCTAAAATAGGTGCTTGGTCCTAAAAGGGTTAAGTCCAAAAATCTATGGATGATTGGGAATAAGCAAAATGATATCTAGGGAATGTAGTAAGACCAAGACAAGTTAGATAAGAGGACATGACTAAATGTGAATAAAAGCTAATATTATCCAATCAGAGTCTCTTATGAAAGGAATATGAAAATATATGATAGATGTGGTTTATTGACCAATTTAGGTTGTATACATTTACCTCACTTTTAATCTAGTGATGCAATGAAATGAATTACTAGAGTAAAATAAAGAACGAAGATGTGTACCTGAAGTTACCTATGTGAAGATAAGTGTGCTGAAAAAGGGTCCAATTTCTTGGATAGGGAAGTGGATAGATATTTGAAAAGGTGCTTTGGAAAAAGGATGAATCCTTGTAATAGATGCCCCATGTACTGAATTTGAATAGTGCCTGAAGAAAGAAGGAATCTTTATAATAGATGCCCCTTGTACTAAATCTGAATAATGCCTAAAGAAATAAGGAATCTCTATAATAGATGCCCCCTATATTGAATCTAAATAGTGCTTAAATAAAGAACGAATATTTTTAATATATTCCCTCATTTCTAAATCTAAATAGTGCTTGAAGAAATAAGGAATATTTGTAATAGATGCCCCCTATACTAAATCTGAATAATGTGAACTAGATTTGAGAAGTGCTTAAAGGTCCAAAACCAATGTCTATCCTCTACCCTGCACAAGCTCTTGGGTCTAAGTCTAAGTAATACAATGGACCAATCACTACAAATGATTGTATGGTCTAACTTGGTGACAACATGAGTAATGCCTAGGTATAAATTGAAAATGTTGGTAAATGTGCAAGAAGAAAATGGCATGTCCTACCATTCTAATCTATATAATCTTGGAAGATGAAGGTCATGAATATCTATGTCATGCCCCCATATCTGATATGTGAGTGATGTGTCTATAAAATTTGAAAATATATATAACCACATGTGATATGATCTATTATGTCATGTCCCATGTGTAAAACTGGAGATAAAAAATAATGTACTCTAACCATGCCTATAATTTGCTATCTGACCTATAATTGTGTCATGTTTTATGAAGCTATATGTGTGAGATGTGTAGTAATGTACATGTTCCTAAATCTAGTTTCTAGATAGTCTGTATATCTATAAACTAAAGGTGTATCCCTCTAAATGTCCTGAGTAATGTTAAGTGACCCATTGTAATTTGAATCATTGTATAATCTTAACCAATTTGAATTGAGTAATGCTAATAATCTAAATACTATAGGTGTAGAAACCATGTTGAGTGACCCATGTAGTCTAAATCACTATATATTTTAACTTATTCTAAGTTGAATCTTGATAATTTGACTACTAGAGGTTAAGGACCATGGTGTATCCATCTATTAGAGTGGATAGGTGTAGGAATAAGAATAGTAGGAATGATGCCCCCTTTTCGGGAGAGGTATGAAATCTGAGATAGAGGAGGTTGAGTCAAAAGTGAATATAAGTGTTGGATTGAATAGGAACTTGGTTGGCATTTATTGAATATATTTTCAAATATTGATTGATTTGATTTGGACTAATAATGGGATTATTTAGGAGTGAAAAGTGTCTTTGATTGGTTAGGATCAAAGCTTATGTCTGAGCATAGTAGAGATATGAAGATGTTCATGTTATGGTAGGCAAACAAGATATTAATAGATTAAATGGAGGGAAAGGTTGATTGATTGAATAGTTTGTGTTGTTTGAATGATTTGAATTAATGTTGAATGGTGAGGACCAAATTTTATGAAATTTGAACAAGTGTGGATTGGTAGTGACCAATTTGTATGTTTGGGTATAAGAAAGGTAGATAATTATGTGTGCCATTATAGGCAAATAATGTATTAAGAGAGTGAGGCCTGATTTATGTTGAATATGTCATTGTCATGATTCTGAGGAATAAAATGGATCGTAAAATAGAGATACAAAGCTCAAGTTATGGGCAAAAGAGTATTTTGTTTTAAATGAGAAACTGGTTTGATATTGGAAAATTTGACTAAATCTTGATTCATTTGTGCATTGACCAGTTTAAGAGTTGGAGATCTGGAGTGGAAGACATGCAAAGGAGATGAGCACCTATCACAACCCAATTTGAGCAATTGGTAGCTTAGATTGAGGCTGGTGGAGAGATTTCCCTGTTAAGTAGCTAAATGTGTGTTTTAGGCTTGTTTGGGAACCTATTTTTCATGATTTTGAGTTTTTCTTAAAGATTTTAAGAAAGTTTGACTAGGTTCAGCGCTCCTATCCTATATCCAGTGTTGTTGTCCAAGATCTAGCATTATTGTCTAGGTTTCAGTACTCCTGTCCAACATTGTTGTCCAATACCCATCATTGTTATCCTAGAGGCTAGCTTTTTGAGGCTAAATGTCAGTTTAGATGTTGTATTATTGTTTGGTAATTTTTTTTTGCATGGTGAACTAATGCAGTTGCTATTTGATAAGATTTTTAAATTGTAATCTATTGTTGTTTAGCTAGGATTTTTAGTTAGGCTGGTTGACTAATACATGTTATGTTCTATTTTTATGTAGGGCAAGGTACATATGAGAGAGTTCCATAGAGGCCAAGTAATGGAGACTCTGAGGTTGTTTCCTTTATCATTTGATGAGTGTGTTATTATGGATAGGGCTAGGTTGGGTCATGTATGTGATCCCAGTATAGTGCAGTGGGATAGATATTTGATCACCACCCTATGTGAGAGGTGGAGTTTTAATACATATACATTCTGGATTTCTAAAAGGGAGATTACTATGACCTTAGAGGATGTGTATCAAATTCTACATTTGCTAATCAGTGGGTGATGAGTGTCTTTATAGGATGGCATGGGTGCAAATGCCATTGAATGTGCATCTAGATACTTTGTAGGGGTGCCCACAAGATTACATCATTGAGGTAGTGATAGTGATGTGTTTTTATTAGTGATTGTGCAATTAAGTGATTTATGCTTGTAGAAATGGTTAGTTATATTATTGGCTTCATTTATTATAATGGATGGTAGTGGAGTGTCTATTTCTTATAGGATTCATAGGGTGGCTTGTAATATTGAGATGTATGGTATAGTGTTCTCATGGGGTGGGACTATGCTTGCCCATTTGTATAGATACTTATATAGATTTACTCAAGAGGCATTCAGTGGTGGTGTGGGTGTGGCTACTTTATTACATTGTTAAGCATATAAACACATAGCAATTGTGTAACCTATTAGATTGTTGAGGGTGAGTTGGGAATATCCATAGCCATTTAGTGAGTGATGGATGAGTGAGTTGGCTATTAGATCTCTTGGGATAGATCACTATAGGAGGGTGCTAGACAGATTGGTGGCTCAAGATATCATATGGAGGCCCTATAGAGGATTCTTTAAATGACCTAAATATGGAGAGTAGCTATGGTGTATAAGAGTGAGTTGTTGGTTACATGATCATTGGTCTAGATTTTATGAGCACTTTCAGTATGAGTATGTGACTAGGCAATTTAGAGTTTGACAACATGTTCCTCCTGTAGCATGGGTATGGTTTAGGAGTGCATGGGTACCAATGAGAGTAGGGGCTCATGGGAGACCTACTGAAGTTGATTTAGCACCATTACCTATGGATGCATGAGATGTGGTGATAGATATTTCTAATGTAGATGATGTGGTATGTACTGAGGGATATATTTCATGGTGGGATAGGCATTAGTGGGCTCTATTATATCCTATAGATGTAGTGGATGTTCTTATATATGAGGATATTGAGTTGATCTAGATGATGGGAGGTAATCAGTGATTGGATTTTATATTATCCCTATGTGTGTGATTTATCTTGCATTTACAAATATGTGTCAAATGTAATGTTTTACTTCTTATGTGTGTAGGTGGGGTGGGAGGTGTATAGGGTGAGGCACCTACTAGGGTTAGTGGTGAGGATGATATGTTCTGGGAGACTATTACTGAATCTAACCTGCATGAGCTTACACAGCATGTTCTTGATGATGCTATGGAGGAGGGTTTGATATAGAGAGTGACCATTACAGCTAGTGTTTATGCTCATTTATTTGACTAGGTTGTTATAGCTATAGCTACATATGTTAAGCAAGTGGGAGAGAGAGATGAGTTGAGGGTTGAGTGAGATAGGCATAGGATACCTCCTCCTGATTATGGTTCAGTGAGTTTAAAGATTATGGATGATTATATGGATCTTCAGTGATGACATACATATTTGCACGAGGTGTATGGTCATTTGTTGGAGCAAGATAATTAACACAAAAGAGTAATTCAGAGTTTGAATAGGCACAAGGTCATCGAGTACTAGATAAGATTATGGGACAAGTACTGGAGGAGAGAGTGAGACTGAGAGTGAGGGTATGACCCCTATTTATGTTTGATTATATTTTGATATGATATGTACTTAAAAACCTAGGTATATATATGGATGATAGTTTGATTTTGAACTTATGTGTATTTGTGTTATGGATTCTAGAATATACTACTTTTGTAATGTTTTGATTTTGAAATAGTTGATTTGATGTTGATGTTAAAATTGCATATGCTTGGAAAATGGGACATGGGATATGTGACATGATTGTTTTGATATGTTTGGAAAGATAGCATTTGGGATGTGATTCGATTGTTTATGACATGTTTAGATGTATTTTTTAGGTTTGAGTTGTGATTATATGTAAAAAAATCATTGGTTTTTATAATCGATAAAATTGTTTAGAGAAGTTAATTTGAGATTGGTAGAAGGGTTTGGATAAGTTTGATTTGGTAATATCTGGATTGGATAGTTTGGTTTTGGTTAGGGATGGTTATCATAAATCAATAATGTTAGTTGTTAGTAGGTGGGGATGTAACATAGCATGATGTGCATAGTACTTCCCCAAGAGTGGCTCAAGAATACAAAGGTTAGCTAGACCTTTAGCTCCATCATTGCCATGCTAAGTGAAGATATGAACTGATGTTGAAATGAATGTATGTTGTATCATACTATGTTATATCAATATCTAAACCCTATCATCCAAGTGAACAATTTCCCATATTGCTCATGCTATGTAGGAATGTGCTCTATAGTTGATACTATTTATTGTGAAGAAGGCTATCTATATGTAACCAAATACCCTATGGCCTCTACTATGATGTATATAAATGTGTAATATGTTGAGATGGAATTGAAACCTATGATGAGGGCTCATTTAATCTTAATCATAATGGTTTGTTACATGAGATAGGAACCTAAAAACTTGTTTATAATGAATATCTCTCTGAAGTATTGCTATATAGTGTAAGTTCAACTAGTCTTAATCATAGCCGATTGCTATGTGAGATAGGACCCTAAAAACTTGACTATAATAAATATTTTTATGGAATAGTACTTTTTTGTGGTGCTTATGACTCTATTGGATATGTATATGGAATTGCATTATGTCTACCATAGACTATACTTCTATACGTGGGTTGCTTGTGTTTTACTAATTTCTAAACTTTTGGAATAGTTAGAATAGGAGATCTCCTATGAGATTCTATCCTAAAACATGCATTACACTCATGATGAATTACCAATGATTCCTGTAAAGGAATGCCCTGGGATGACTCAGTCATGGAGGAATGAGGTCTAGGGTTCCATAATGGAGGATATCTTTGTGCCCCCTATGTGAATGTTATAATACCATCATCAACACATTTATAAATGCAATCTCAAAGTACAAAATAGTTATCATCATTGTGTCCACAGATATGATCATAATTACAAAAGGATCGATGTGGTTGTCTATTTAAGAGATGCATATCTCATCAATGAATAGAAGATAATATGGTTAACCTCCTATCTAGTAGTGTTAATAAAATGACAGATGGGTTATCCCACTCTGAATCAAACTATAGTGGTAATTTTCTATAGTTTTCTATAGTGCATATTATAAGTTATGTTCTAAAAACTTGTTCTTTATTCTTGACTAGTTGCTTTTTTGGTTGTGGTCTCCTATCTTATCTAGGACATGGTAGATGTTGAGTAGTAAGAGTTGGATCTAAAGGTGTTGTTGTGAAGTCTAAAGTAATCTAATCAACTAAATCTACCTTAATTAATCCTAATTTATTTTCCAAAGCTGGAACTATGTAACACAAAACTCTGAAATAAGGCTCTATCTGATATAGTAGATGCTCGAGAAGAGGTTGATAAAGGCCCTTGGTGAAGATATTTTGAATCTCTAGATCTACTAGTTTGTATATTAACTTAAAAAATGAGCCTTGAATCTTAAGATATACTCACTAACTAGCTCGAAATAATTTTGATGTAGTGTGGCAAGTTTCTCATATGTAACACGAGGGTCCATGTTTACAATGTAGTTTCTAAGATATGCCTCCTCTAAGTCATCATATGTGTGCAATGAACTGATGGGGAGTAGATGAAAAAAACAATTTTGTGCTTCCCCCAATAATGTCTACTAAAACAACTTGAGTAGAATCAAAGGACTTGCATGAGGTGGAAAAGCCTTCTAAAAGGCTTGAAGATGTGAGAATGGATCTCTAGTTCTATCAAAGTGAGGTAATGATGGTGTCTATAAATGCTTAGGCAATGCAGCTTTTATGAATGTCCTTAGAATAGGGTTACCATGTAGATCATTAGCATCCATCCAAGATTTATAAGCTTTGTTTTCCAAGGTAAGGAGATGTAATTGGTGTTGTAGTTCACCAACTACATGCACTAAAGAGATGATCTCCTGAGATTGTACATTAGTATCTTGAAGTGTTTCATTTAATTATTGAATTTGATTATTAATTTTAGCCATGGGAATGCTAAATTTACCAAGTGGATCATAAAGAGGGGGAGTGCTCACTTGAACTATAGGATTAATGGTAGCTTGGACCTTGTTAGATGGATGTGGGCTACCATTCTCTTTAGGTGAGGAGTGAGAACTAGGTTCTATTGTAGTGAGGGGTGGCTTGGGAGATTCATTGGTATCATTATGTTTTAGTGAATCACATTCTAATTTAGTAGATGTGTTATTAACATTAACATGTGCATTATTAGAAATAAAATCATTCATATAAGTAGAAGCAACATTTTGACATGCATGAGATTTGAGAGGAGTGAGATAAGGGTTAGAAGCATGAGAAGCTTTTTCTTCTTCACTATATACATAGTAGTCATCATTATTCCATGCATTATCACAATCTGAATTTTTTTCATTTGAAATAGTAGAATTTGAATTATCATTTTCATGTTCAATTTCATTTTCATATTCATTTACATGTTCACTATCATATTCATTATCACTTCCATCAATGTTAGGGAGAGGTGTAAGAGAAAGAGTTAATTGCTTTCTAATATGGAATAAGTTATCATTGGCATTTGGAATATCATGTGTCTATACTATCCATAGATGGAGTATATGCATTTTCTTTATTTTCAACATGAGAAGGAAGAGTAGAAGATTTATCATTTGAACATTCTTTTGAAAGAGTAGAGTTAGGAACACATAATGCATCATTTGAACTATGTTTTGTTAATTTGATTTGATTGAATTTATATTGTTTTATTTTAAACATAGCAATAGCAAAAGGGAGAGAGAGATTAGGTTCACATGGAAGCAAATCATCACCAATAAGAGGTTCACTTGGAAGTGCATGACTAATATGTGCATTTGGTGCATTGTGCCTAGGAGAATGAGGTGAGAAGTATCTTTCCCGTTTATCAAAATTATTGTCATTACAAGAAGGAATAAAAGAGATGGTGTAAGAGAAAAAGATTCATCTATTTGTGATTCACCCTCATCATTCCGTACATCATTGTATCCTTCATTACAACAATAGTCATTAACTTCACTATAAATGAAATCATTTTTTATAGTTTTAGCTAATGTGTAAATTTGTAAATTTGTCCAATCATTGTCATAATTGAAAGAAAAATTGAGAAATTTATCTAAGGGATGAGAAGAAGGAATTACCTTTGTGGCAATTTTATCACCAAAGATAATTTTGAAAAGTATTATGAAGAAAATAAATGCACAAAGAACTACTAACATTGGATTTTGAAAATTACTTTTGATAACCCAAACAATTTGCAATAAATTCAAATGATTTTTCTAAAAATTGTAAGGGGGGGAAATTTGAGGTTTTAGGACCTAGTATGGAAGTCTAGGGTTTTTAGTTAGGGTTTTAGAAGTTTTGAAAATTATGCAATAATTTTAATTATAAAAAAAATTGAAATAGAATAAAGGTATAAAAATTTATACAAAAATTAGAAATTTAGAAATTAAATTTTTGCACAAAAAACTACTAATTTTGAAATAATTTTTGACAAGGTAATCAATTTGCAAAAATTCCAAAATAGTTTTCTAAAATTTGGGAGGAAAGGCTTGGTGTTTGATGACCTAGTTTTGAAATCTAGGGTTTTGAGCTAGGGTTTTAGAATTTTTGAAAATTATGCAATAATTTAAAATTCTAAAAATAATTTTGAATAGGATAAATGTATAAAAGTTTATACAAAAATCAGCATTTTAAAAATTATATTTTTGCACGAGATATGAAGGAAAAACCATAAGTATAGCTAGGGTTTAAGGTTTATTCAAAGTAATTCAAGTTCACCAAATGTTCATTCTTTTAGGAAATTACGTGTTTAATTCCTAAATAATAAAGGTTTGGAATATAGGGATAATTTTGGTTTTATTTAGTAAAATACGGGTTTATGCCAATTTGATCAACTTAATTTACCTAGGAAGGATAAGACAAATAAATATTAACTTCACTAGTTTTATACTAAAATTGATGACTCTAAATCTGAAATTAGAAGAGCAAGACTAGGACAGTGTCTATTTCTAGATCTGGTCTCTATTTTATAATTGGATAGTAGCACCATAAATAGGACACCTTGGTGTCTAGTGTTATAGTCCTTTCTCAGTGATGTTGTCCTGAGGCTAAAATCTTTTTGGGTTCTATTCATCTGCTCAATGTGACCCTGTGTACCAAATTTCAAGTCTTGAAAGCTATTGAAGCTCACTATAGGTTTGTTTCAATATTTAGTACTTGTAGTAGTCTAAACACATGGAAACAACAAATAGAATCAAAGTAAAAAGGGGAAAAATTATATTGTGGGAAGAATGATTGCACAATCAAGAACCCTTATTGTTCTGATTACTTCCTACATTAACCCTGAAGCTAGGGTCTTAGATCTGATGTAATTCTCACTTAGGGAACATGAATAATCAATGTTCATGATTGATGCAAGAATGAATTTTTATTAGGTCCTTCCTTGATCAAGCATAAAAATTTATGTGTGATGTAGAGAATTTGAGCTATACTATTAATTGATTTTATTATGTCTAATGTGCCAAAATAGTAAGTACTAGTTATAAAATGCCTTGTGTAGTCCTTTATATAGGAGACTCATTATTTTGAATTTGAGATATTTATTTGCATTTGGCTGACATGGTAAAACTTAGGAATGAAGCAAATAATAGGGGTAAAACTCACCCTACAGAGAAAACTAACCATTAGAGCCAAAACTATTCTTGGACAATAACATCAAAAAATGGACACCCTAGGTTTTAGCACTATATTCTTATTTGGGTGCTATTTTCTAGGGGGTATGGGAACTGGGGGAAGAGGTTTGGACCTAAAAGAGGTTCCTAAGTGTGAAAGGGTTAAGTCCAAAAATATATGGATGATCAATAATAAGCAAAATGATATCTAGGGAATGTAGTAAGACTAAGACAAGTTAGATAAGAGGACATGACTAAATGTGAATAAAAGATCATATTCTCAAGTTGGAGTCTCCTATGAAAGGACTATGAAAAGACATGATATGTGTGGTTGCTTGACCAATTTAGGGTGTATATAGTTTCCACGCTCTTGAACAGTAGTGAAAACATGCCTCCAAGTGGATTTTCACATTGAGGTCATAGAAGCACATGCCAGTTACCTATCTAGATTTGTTTTAAATCATGTATTTTCAACTAGAGGTCCCAAAGGTAGAAATGCTAGTTGAAAGTTAAGAACTTGTCTATTCACTAGAAAAACATTACATTTTAGGACCCATTATTATAATTTGTGCCACATATTCAGCTCTAATATTACATTGAAATGATCTAGGATGAAATTATAGGTCTTTAAAATTCACTTTAGGGTTCTTATGGTTCATCCAAATGACATACAATTTTCATTTTATGCATGACTAAAGTTTGGTTAAAAAATTGCATTTTTATTGTATTAGAAAGGGCATTCTTAAGGCTAGAATTAGTGTTGGATCTCCCAACCAAGTGTGACTAGAGGCCAAAAACCTAGTCCTAGATGTCATCCACCACCTTTGATGTGTTTTCAATGACAGTTTTGAGACACAAAGCATTGAAGGTGGAGTTATCTAAATTTAGCTTCAACCTTGACAACATCTATTATCAATGTTTATGTGCTAATAAATAGTGGAGCAAATATATGATAAAAAGAGAAGAAATAGACAAAATAAATGTAGTGGAAAGGGAGAAAACATAGTTTATGAAATGAAATAAAATATCTATAACCAAAAAAATATTCCAAGGCCTCAATAGACATGAGAATTACAATATTGCACTACTTTAAAGGGCCAAATAAGAGTTTCGAAACAAGAATGCTAAGCATCTCCAAAAAGAGAACATCCCAAAGGAGGAGGCAAGATGTATCCACTTCATAAAATATTCAAAATTAAAATGTAAAAATAAAATTTGAAGAAGGCATGCAAGAGATGAGTATTCCATTGTTTTTATGTCTATAAACTCAATGAATACAAAATATGGATATAAAGTCCCAAATAATATTAAACCAGTTCATCAAGGGTATCCACATTAAAATAGTGATAAATGGTGTAGACAAATTATGAAAGGCACTTCACATTAATAAATGACTCTATCTCAAACATTATACTCTTTTGTCCCATGTAGTTTTAACTGAAACACATATAGAAAGAGTTTAAGTTAATATTAATAAAACACATGAAGGAAATATTAAAGATGATCATATCTAAATATGGCCATATAACCATAAAATTTAGTTTTTAAATAATAAAGTGAGCCAAAATGTACTCAGAAAGATGATCACCATAAAATGTGAACATATATATATATATATATATATATATATATATATATATATATATATATATATATATATATATATATATATATATATATATATATATAAGCATTAAAGGCATGAAAAATAAGAACATAATAGAATGTCATATAAATGCAATATAGGTATACATTAGAAATAGAATATATATTTCCATGTAGACATAAAAAAAATTACATCATCTAACAACATAATAGAATTTTGGGTGAATGTCATATATGCATATAATGCCAAAAAAAAGTACATTTCCATAAAGGCATACAAACAAGTGCATCATCTAAGACATCCTACTCATCAAATATTCTCCATCTCTTTGCATTACTTGAAGAAGACTCTCCCTATAATTACCTGCTCATATATGGAGATCCTTAAATGCCTTGAATTTTGTAAAGGTCCATCTGTGGGTCCTTATATGCTCATAAATTTCTTGTGGCTAAACCTATTCCAATACAAATATCATTATAAAATTTACATACTATACATGAAATCAAGTTCATAATTTAATTTTAAACTAGAATACAAAAATAATTTAAACATGCACTTATTAAAATCTTTTTGTCATGCTCAATCTATGTCTGACACTCAATGGGGTTAGTGACAGGTCTAGATACATGAATAAGCATGTGAAATGGTGATAAAACATGAGAGGGTTACTTGATAATAATTTTAATGGGATTATCATATTTCATTAGACAACCTTGCATACACAATACATTCACATAAGTTATACTTTCTCAACTATCTATTAAAATTATTAAAACAAGTCTATATTTATGATTCAAATTTACAAGTTAAAATGTACCTTGGTTAATTCCTATGCATATGATATTGCACAATAATTTTTGTGTCTATCTTAGCTTGTATATATGAAGGATTATCAATTATGGTCATCAACTAAACAAGAAACCTCAGTTTTATAAAACATATTAGATATATATGAAAACTTTATCTCCTTTATTAAACCCATAATCAATTAAAGAAAAAATTTAAAAACCCTTTTCTCTCTATATGCGCATTGTGCATGTGTGTGTTTCTAAACCTAAATATCTTAATCTAGGACCTTATTGGCATGGAAGTAGCCACACAAAGAGAATAAAAATATGAAAAATTAGAAACATAAAATTAGGGGGGTGGTCAAAGGGACCTAGGAATAAAATAGACCAAGAGCGTACTATTTAATAGTAATGTATTTAAATTTTGAGATCATTGATATATAAATTTAACTTAAATTATTTCATTAAATGCATGATTCACACAAGGGAACTAACCTAAAGATTTGGAATATAAGTAGTTGTACTATAGATATCAATGAAAATATTGAGTACTTAAGAAACATTATGAAGAAGAGATGACAATCAAGAAAATTTTGAAACATTAAAATAAGTTTGAAAAGGTGAAGGAACAAAAATAATATAAAATTAAAATAAATAAGAGGAAGAATATATTTATAAAAAAATGGGAGAAAGGCATCATTATACATTGAAGGAGACTCTCTAGAAGGTTGATCATTATTAAAAGCATTCAATAATCCAATATTCACCATATAAGGTATATAATCAATTAGTGGTTCTTAGGTTAAGGACTTTCTCTCTATATCTTACAACACATCTCACACATACAATTTGCATTCACATCAATATCATTCAAATTTTAATTTGAACATGTATGATTGTTAGTCAAGAGCATAGATATATAAAAATAAAAACATGTACACATCATATAATATTAACTCAAAATTACCTCTGTATATGCAAACATTGGCCTAACAACAATAAAAAAATGGAGTAGTAGATGGCCCAAAAATGAAGTAGTGGATTGTGAAGATGATGGCATTGTTTCCTCCTAAAACACACACACCCACACATTATATATATAATTATGTATAAATTAATTATTATCTATTACGTATATATATATATATATATATATATATATATATATATATATATATATATATATATATATATATATAATTTAAATTTAACATGTAAAATATAAAAGATACCTACATATGTGTAATGAATGATGTGTGCACACCAAATGTATGTTTCAAAAACTAGTCACTCAAAATTATATAATATAAGCCCTCAGAAGCACCAATACCACCATTTGAAGGTCTGATGCATATAGCACCATAGCATTTTTAATGGTGAGGTTGGGTATGTACACAAGGTGGAGTATCTCTAGAATAAGTCTTAGAAATCCTACACATATATTGAATGAGTGTATCATTAAGTGCAATAATTGTATGGAAAGTGTTAATAGCCATGAACTCCTTAACCATAGAGGGTATCTCTATCTGAAATGGATTTTGGGTAGGGACCCTTTTAGGTTGATTATGTGCACATCGTCCACCTAGTCTATCCTATGTAGATCCTTTCCTTTAGCCTTGAAACTCTGAATGGTCAAAATAGTTGGGAATATCATTGTGGATTAATGGTAGAGTTTTCTCAAAAAATGAAGTGGGATATCATAGTTATTACATGGTGGGTAATAAAACACCATCCACCATCAGTCCCAAAATTATTTCTAATCAAATTATGGTGGTATTGGTGGATCAAGAAGCATTTTTTGAGAGTGGAAAGGGTGCATTGGTTGTTGGTCGATGAATAAGACACATATTAGGTATTTTGATATTTTTTATCTTTCACCTCACATACTAACAATTTTTCATCATAGTAATCCCTACATTTATCCCTATATCATGCCCATATATCAATTTGACTCATTATCTAGTCAACTTGACCTAACATTAACTATAGGTTATTGTCCAAATAGGTGCAGTGGGTATTGGTCAAAGTGGAGTCCCTTAATCTCCTAATTATTTATTAAATTTCTATTTTATTTTCCACTATGTGTGTAGCCAAATCATCATAATTCTCTATAGATTTTTATGGAATTATAAGAGGGATAGGAGGCTTAGGCAAAGGTTTAGGATGGTTAAGTAGAGGGTTATCATGTTGTTATCTTATAGTTGAATGGGTTGTTAGAAAATAGGTCTTAACAATAAAATAATATAAATAAAAAATTACTAAAATCTAGTGTTAATAGGTTTGGTTTTTTATTAACTACTTACGCCTTCTAACATGGTATTGTCAATTCATCAAGGTAATTGGTGATACAAATGTTTGTTCTTCTCCTTTGAGGACAACACGATTGTAATTTGACATAGAGAAGGTAGAGAAATTTGCATAAAAGGTGAGAATGAGGATGAAACACAAGTTTGGGGTTTTTATATTTTATGTTTTATTTTAAATTATAATCATGTGTATGCTTTATGTAAATCATACATAACTTTCATGTTTTACATATGTTTTTGATAACACGTACGCATTGTGGCTTAGTATTTTTGAGCCTAAGTTGGCATAATATGTATGTGTTATGGTAAATGTCCATGGAATTTTCCCCCAAATCCATGCACATACCCTTATATAACCTTTAAAAACTTAAGAAACATGAGAAATATTTCTAAAATCTATAAAAATGTTTAAAATATTAAACAACTTGTATATGCTTTTAAACAGTTTGTTAAGCATTACGTCAATGCATTAAAATAAGCTACAAAAATTGAGATTAAACTAGATCAACTCCAAGTTATGTTGATGATTATAAGTTGGGAATGTTTCACCACCAAAGGCATATTTAATTATCTAGAAAAATATTTCTCACTATTCAATAAAATCAATGAAAAATTATTAAAAAGTGTCTTACCGGTCTAAAAAATAGAATACAAAGTTAGAAAGAATAGGGGAAGAGGTGATATAAACCTTCAATGAGTTATGTAACATTTTAGCAATATTTTTATTTCTTGTTTTATTATTTGGGCATTCTATAACACCATCATTGGATTCATTGTTCATTTGGTACAAAAACATATTCAATGAAAATTGCCTAATAAAATTTGATATAGATTTTTTTTTTTAAAGTTACTTATAAAATATTTTACTAAATGTTTGTTGGAAGGGTATATTAAAATAAAAACCCATAAACTAGTTGACATTTACATAATTATATGGTTAAAAATAATTAGAAATAAATTCCTTTAAATTATGAAGAAAATAAATCAACCTTGATTTAAAAATATGTTCTTATATTATAAATTTGCGTTTCACCCTGTTTGATTTGATATATGTACCCATGAGTCCCACAATTACTAGTGATAATTAAATGGCTGAAAAAGGGTAAACAAAAAACCTTTAGACTACCCTATAATACATTTAAATTTTAGAAATTAAATACTTTTTTTAAATTATATTTATAGACATAAATTCATTATTATACGCTATGATAATTTTATATTTAAAACATTTATGATCTCATTTTTAAGTGATATAAAATAATTCTAAAAATCATAAAATGTAGATTAAAAAAACCTCCAGTATACCAAAAAAACAAAAATGTAGATAATATATTTTATATTAAAATCAACCATATGACTTTATTGGTAAAGGGCACTAAAAATATTAAGGTGTGCCAATCATGGACCATCCACTTGGTTCAGACATCTAGCCATGTTTGTGTTATACAGGAGATTAACAAATTCCTTCAGTGATATTTATTTTTGGGTCATGTATATCTTGACCAAAATGATTTATTTATTTGCATGTTTACCTTAGGCTCTTAACAAGTGAGTTTTCTAAAAGATCTCTAAATTACATGGTTCAACATTATATTCCCATGATTAGTTAGTGTTTTTCATGTTTATGCCTTCATATCAATAAAGATTGATCTGTCATAACTCTTCAATAGATTAGTTTGTGTTTGTCAACTATAATATATTTACAATGTCACCTTAGTATTCTTAAGATAACTTTAAACACATGATGCAATTGGTGAGGATATAGAATAGTTACATTGACAAATCAATTAGTAAAATGCATCCTTATGAGAGCAACTGCCACAAAAGGATTCACTCTCAAAGTGTTGTTAAAAAAATCTTGTACAATCTCCTTAGCATGAGTACATGTATTGAAATAATAACACACCTTTAACCCATACCCATTAACCACAGTTTTTGTAAATAATAAATTTACCAGTAATGGAATAACAACAATAATAGTTTTCATTATAAAGAACAGGAATATTGATTTCAATTATATGACAACATATACGGGTAAACAAAACACCAATACCTTTTATTCATGTATTATAAGAACATGAGAGAAGATGAGAGGTTTCTAGTGGATATTATAGGACTTGTTATTCAAAAATATTCTTAAATAAAAATAATTTAGCATTTAAATGTATTTATAAATATTCTTAAATAAAAATAAATAAACAATTTGATACAATTTAATGATAATAATATTTATTTACAAATTCAAAATTATGTCAAAGAAAAAATCAATAATATTATTCAATAATTAATAATGTGTATGTGGGAAGTATATTAGGTATAAGTATAAATTCTAAGTCAAAGTAATAGGATAGGTAGGTATAGATTAGTGGAGGCCATATAAACTTTCACCTTCATGTGGTTGGCCTTGTTAGTAGAAAATAAAATATTCTCAAAGTAAAGAGAAGTTTGGTGTTGAGTTTAATTCTTTTAGTTTCTATAGATTCTAAATATATATATCAATATAATTTTTTTTTAATAATTTTAAAAGGTTTTTAATAAAAAATAAGATCATGATAGTAAAGATAAAAATTGTTATTCAAATTAAATTTTTATTAAAAAGGCTAATCAAAAAAGGCGTCATTAAAAAAGAGGGGTAAGAAAGACTAATGATTATTTGTGTAGTCATTAGAGTTCATCATAATATAAATTTAATTGAATTTTAATATATTTAAAATGTGTCAAATATAATATTTAAATATGTATTATGTTATCTTTAACTGTATAATACATCAGTATAAATTGAGTGGTGTGTTTATATTTCAAATACTGAATCATAACTTTAAGCTATAAAAAATTACAACCAACACCAATGTAGTGTCATGGAATTTTTTAAATCCCAAACACAAAGATTGTTGTTTATATATGTATTTTAAAATATATACAAATATTTCCAACTAACAATGATTATCTTTTCAATAATGTGTTTATAATTTAAACAACAATGAAAGTAAATTCTAAGCATTACTCTTTTAGTTTTAAATATCATTAATTTAATTTTCTAAACATTAATATAATTCACAAATTTGAGATTTTATTTTAATTTTAATTTTTTGAAGAAAGTCTAGCAAGTGAATAATTTTTTTTATAAAACATACAATAATTTTAATTTTTTAAATTCTTATACTATGGTAAAGCATTCTTATCATAATTACTATATTTAAAACTTAAAAACAAACATCATGACAATAATATAAAATTTTAATGATAAAGGTATTTTAAGAGTAATGTTTCTAAATCATAACTTAATTTTTATAAAAAAGGTATCTATTTAAAATATATAAAAATAAATAAATAAAATATAGATTCAAATGACTATTTTTATGAAATCCATCAATCTTCTATTTTTCAATGGAGTATAATATAAATTAAAAATCAAAATATGGCTCAATTCCTTTAAGATAATAAAATAATAAACATTATCAACAATACCATTAATACCTATAATAAAAATAAATGAACTAAAATTTAATTGAGTATTTAATAAATGTGTAAATATAATAAATAAAACATAAAATGCCTAATTAGTATTTATAAAATTAATGTTTCCAAATTAGTTAACATGACAAACATAGTGATTAAGGGGATATCTTGAATAAATTATTGTCACAAAGTTGCTTCCAGAATTGAACCCAAAAATTGAGATTTGATCCTTGAGAGCATTGTCGGTAGTTAGGTTAGGTGTCAAGTGTTCCTTACTTCTAGTCAGGTTTCAGGAGCTTGTTTCTTATGTTTAAGTCATAGAAAACTATCAAATAGCATCATGATTGAGTTTCCTACCTATAATCTTTACACTAGTCGAATTTGGCAAATAAATGACTATGTGACAAAAACTTTTAGTCATGACAACTAAAAATGACTAAATTCTATTAATTTTTTACAACACAGCTATAAATGACTAATTTGATTATCAGGTAAAAAACACAACTAAATAATTAGTCACACATATAAAAATGACTAAATAATTAGTCACACATATAAAAATTAGACAATATGATATTAAAGTGGTAATTAAAAAAAAATGAAGTATGAAATTATTGGTGGGAGTGGGTTGTATTGCACGCATAAGGTTAATAGTGAATTTAGAAATTATTGGCAGGAGTGGGGAGTATAGTAGATTGCAAAATTTAGTAGAGTTAATTCAATGGGGGAGTGGGGAGTATAATTGTAATTATTTGTGAAATGAACCTCTACAAATAGAAAGAGGTTTTGTTAATTATTAATGGAGCTTGAGCTGACTAGAGAGGGTTTGTGTGCCAATTTGATGGCATGACGCATTTTGGGTTTTAGCATATAAGTATAGCAACCACTTGCATGGGTGATAAAGCTTATTTGGAGAGGACTTGGAGACTTCTAAAAATGTAAGAAAGGAATTTAGAGTTTACTGCAATGAATTTGAAGTTGGTGAGGCCCTTTGTAGTGAAGTTGAATTTGGGGATGCCCTTTGTAGTGAATTCAGAGGTAATTTGAAACCCTCATTACATTAAACACAAATTCTATATATTTTTGATTGGCAACTGTATCTATCTAGGAAAACAAAATTTATGTATTATAAGAGATGAGTTACATAAATAAGAGGGTATATTGTCATAAAACATTGACTACCATGTAACAATTTAGAGTTCTTGAGATTTTGAAAGAATTGGATGCTTTTATTCATTGTATAATAAATACAATGTAGTGACCATATCTTGAAGTTATATATTTGTGTTCCATGTTATCTTGCATGGGCATGGTATTAATTTCTAATTTTGTAACCAATTTACTAACCTAATCTCTGAGTCTCCTTTTCACTAAGTCTTCATGGCATGGGTAGTGCATGTACATCATAATTAGTTTTTTATTGGTTGGTGTAACTTATAGTAGTTACATAGGCAATTGAGTACCAAAACCATATAGGTGATCTAATTTTACCAAACTATTTTTTCATTAGTTTCCTCTATTCATTTTGGAGCCTATGAGAATTGAACTTGTAACATGGATCCAAATTCTAATTCCTTTGATCACTTTTCCATTAAACCACGGGCTCATGTCCCTAACCTATACCTCAATGCTTGGGTAACATTATGTGCAAGCCTAATCTATTAATTTCATGGAATCTTAGAAGATGGTCTCATATGGCATAGTTGAAAGTTATGCTAGTTCATCAAATCAATGTGGTCACCAAGCTATTTTAATTTATACTATATGTCTACACATGGGAGTATATCAATTTTTAAAACAAGTCATTTTATCTCAACATGTTATTAATTTATGCTAGTAAGTAATGCTCAAAGTTACAACAAAGAATTCATTAGCCTATTTGTTAGTGTTTGTGTATTCATTAACATTGATAAGATTTCCATATGTTTAAATGCGTGTGGTTCATCAATAGAACAAGCATAAATTTTGTGTTCCATTGCTAAATCATTTCTTTAATTATCATCTATACAAGGAAGGACCTCAATAAAACATGGATAAAAATAGCATTTGTTTATTTCCAATCATAAAAAGAACATCTATTTATGTAGAGTGATACCTAGCTATATTTTTTGAACTTGAATTACTACAGAGTGCTCTATATCCTATAGAGTGCTTTAATTATAATTCTATGGAGTGCTCTATATCTTAATTTTGTGAAGTGTTCTAAATTTTGGGTAAGTGTTGAAGAGTGCTGAAGAGAATGAGTTTAAATGTATTAGATCTTGAGTAGTTGAGTTTTTCATATTTCTATTTTTTTCTTGAAATAGGAAACTAAATTAATACTAGAATTCAAAACATTATAAATGGATCAATGTCAAATGTTGACTACATATCAATACCATGCATATGATGAGAGAGTAGTCGATGAGAGGGACATCAATAAATAACCATTTCCATGTAATGGTTGTCTTAGTGGAAAGGTGAAAAAAAAGAAATGTGATTTATCGACATATGATAATATATGGGCATGGTGTTATAATCCCTTTGGATTATAATTATTATGAATATATGATATAATTATAGAGTGTGAGAGTTAAAGAGGCAACAAACATAGATGAAGTCACACCAAACATAGATGAAGAGGCAATAATGTTAGATGAAGGGTTTGAAGTTGATATAATGTTGAACAAGGGTCTAAATGATGATTGGGCCAAGTTGATGAAGGATGCTTTAAATCTTGTGTATGCTAATTTCAATTCATTTGATAATAATCCTTCAAATTCTTAACTTGAAAGTGGTGCTTGGTTGAACAAATGAGAGTGTAGATTAGTTATTGTCATTATTAAGTTTGTTGTTACCACCTGACTCCACATTGCCAACAAAATGAATTCAATGTAAAAATTAAATCACTAAGCTAGGCTTAGGGTATGAAAACATTCACACATGTGTGAATGGTTGTGTATTATTTTTTAATAATCTTGTAAGTGAATGTGAATGTCTAAAATGTCATGAAACAAGGTATAGACAAGGGTTGAAATCAGCTATGTTTCCTAGAAAGGTTCTTTGCCACTTTTTGGCAATCCCACAATTACTCTGAATGTATAGGTGTAGATACATTGTTGAACTTATGTAATGGCATACACAAAATAAGAGCATTGATGGAAAACAATGACATATGCTTGATTCTAAGATGTGGATGGAATTTGATAATAGATGGCCTAATTTTTCTCAAGATCCTCATAATATAAGGTTCGGTTTGGCTCTAGAAGGGGTGAATCCATTCTAAGATCAAAGTACTAAATGGTAAAATTGGCAAGTGTTTTTAATAAAGTATAACTTGCCTCCATGGTCAGCAACTAAACCATTTTTCTTAATGTTATCATTGATTATACCAAGACAGAAAAGTGTGACTTCAGATACAATCGATGCTTATCTACAGCCATTATATGATGAGCTAATGGAATTATGGAAAGTGATTGAATCAATTAAATATTTAATGGATGATCATTCAATCAAATTTACTTTAAGAGCTTTTGATTCATGATCTTCCCGCATATAGCACATTGTCTAGTCTCATTGTTCATGGATACCATAGATGTCCTGCTTGTAACTTTAAGGATTTTGTGAGGCACTCAAGAAGTTTTTTTAAGTGTATTTATTGTGGATATCATGCTTACCTTAAAATAAATCATCCATATCATTGAAAAAAAACATGTTTGAATGGTCAAGAAGAGAATCATGAAGCACCATTGCTAGTAATGGGTGAATACATTGTTGAGAATAGACAAAAAAGAATGTCATTTATAGTTGAAAATGATGGGATTGATGATAGTAGATATGATCCATGTAATGAAAGCAGTGTAAACAATTGTGCATATTCTATAAGTTTCCATACTTTAAGGATATAGCCATTAGGCATAATGTTGACTTTATGCATACTGAGAAAAATATAGACTATATTATTATAGCAACTCTTTTTGGTGATTTTGATACTATTTCATCACATGAAGACTTTCAACAACTAAAGATTCATCAAAATATTTGGGTTAAAAAATAAGATGATGAAAAATATAGAAAACCTAGTGCTCCTTATGTTTGGACAAAGGAACAACATGCACAATTATTACAATTGATGTCTCAAACTCGCTTTCCCACTGGATATGTCAGTAGTAGTATTAGAAGCCAAACTAACATTAATATCTTAAGAGGCCTCAATACCCATGACTATCATGTCATAATCAAGAATATTTTACCTATTATGGTAAATATATCAAGTTTGGCAAAGGGGCCAAGATTGGAAATTATAAGTTTGGGCCTAATATTAAAGAGAATGAGTTTACATGTATTAAATCCTTCAAACTTTGATAGTTTAAGGGACAAGGTTGTTGAAGTCCTTTGTCTATTGAAACATGAATTTCCACCAATAATCTTTAACATTTATATGCATCTTTTGATACATCTAGAATATGAACTAGAGAATTGAGTAAGAATGAGATGGATGTATCCTATAGAATGATATATGAAGGTTTTGAAAAAAAATGTCCGTACTAGGGCCAAATCAGAAGGCAGCATGTCTGAGGGATATTCAATGCAAAAGGCCATGAGATTTTTCATAGAATATATGAAAAAATTTAAAATTTTCAATTGACATGTATGGGATGATGATGAAGGTGAGAGAGTTGCAAGTGAATTAGTATAAGTCAATGGATATCATTTCAAGCTATCCAATCAAGAAAAAAGTGTGATACATGCCTATATTCTTCAAAACACATCTCCATTCGATAAGTGTAGGTAAAAAAAATTACATAAGAATTTATTTACTTAATTGCATTTACACATTTATATTATTAATCTTACTATTTTGTACATTAATATTCTAAGTAGAAAATATGAAGAAGAAAAATCAAACTTGGATGCAACATCGACCTCAAAAGCGTACACGTCATGATTTGATTGGAGGTGATTCTTTTCCAAAATTTGAAGAATGGATTGCTAATGCAGTCAGTGATGCAAAATAAGAAGGTCAAGATAGTCATTTAAGAGTGGAATGTGGGCCTATGGTAGTCATTTAAGAGTGGAAGAAAAAGACAAAGGAAAGACAAATTGTGATTGTGTTGTTAGTGCTAAATTTATTCATGAAACTAAGAAGAAATTGTACTTTGGATTCATCCAAGAAATTATTAAAGTGGATTTTGGTGAAAATAGTCCTATATTATTAAAATTTAAGTGGATCTAACCATCTATAGTACAATTTTATGAGTATGGATTTGAACGTGCAAATACACAACAATTTGTATTAGAGATGGATGAGTCGTATGTTTTCCCTCTTTAAATTAACCAATAATTTCTAATTGATGATGTAAGAAGACCAGGATGGTCATATGTCATTCAAATAGAGTCTCATTTGAAATTAAAATTCATAGAAGTTATCAATATAATGCCTAATGGGTAATATGTTAATTTAAAAGAAACATTCAAAGAAGTGGATGAAGACAATGATGGAGTGTTTGAAGAAGAGATTTTGATTACCAATGAAGAGATTGGGAGAGAGAATGTATTTCATGTCACAAATGAGGATGAGGAATAAAATCAAGCAAATGCAGAAGTGATCAGGATTTTTATCTTTTTGGCAATGTAGATGATTATAATGATGTTTTATCACCTTAACTAGCTTGTCACCTTAACTTTTTAGCTTGTCACCTAAACTTTGGTTATATGTAGGGTGTAATTTATTATTAAATGTAATAAATATCAGATTATAGGTGTGTTTATTCATTTTTGTTTTATTGATACATTTTTTAATGTAATCATCATTATTTTATTGGTACATTGTATACAAAAACTGAGATGTTTGTTATTGATTTAAAGTGCATTTAAAGTTAGGTTCAATCATTCTTCTTGGTTTTCTTACTTTGGTTGAAATTAATTTTATTTAGTTAGAATATAATTTCTTGTATGTCCTATATGTTTTCCAGATGCTAGACTTTTATAACTTCTCTAGAACTACTAGATATGAAAAGAAACAAGCAAGGTCTAAAAGTATCAAATAATGCACAAAGATACCTGTGAAAGTAAATAACTCTTTAAAATTCAAGCAATAAATTGTAGTCATTTCCCTAATATTTGGATAGCTTTAGTTTGTAATATAGCTTCTATCCTCCACATGCATTGAATATGATTGTGTGAAGGAAATAGTAATTAACATCTATGACTTAATAATACATATAGATATCTTAACATTAGGTGAACAAAACATTTAACCTATACTATTAAAAAAATTGTGTGAAAAGATAAGTAAAATTCCCTATCATTCTCCTCCTTAATGTTATGTTCCCCCTAACTTTAGTATTGTCATGTCATTTTGTATCATGCTATGTTTTACTACTTCAATTCTCCCCCTTTGGCATCAATAGCAAAGGTGTTGGTCAATTAACCCCCTAACTTAAATTTTCTCATCAACTTATAGTGTGAGAACTTTAAAAGATTGGAAGTAGAATAAGAGGTCAACGATGAATTATAAGACCAAAATCCTCAAAGTATAAGGGTTCCATACTCAGGCAAAATTTTAAAAAATGACAACCCCTCTGTTATAACTTCCAAATTTTGCCTAGTTTCATTATCATAACTAGCCTTGAGCCCAATGACTAAAGCCATTATTCCTATGATAAAAGTCTCTCTACCTAACTAAGCCTCCTCATTACAAACAAATAAATGATCTCTTAGGTCTAAATAACAATAAAAACTAAAACTAAGAGACTAAAAAATTAGAAAATTATTCAATCTTTTCAAGAAAATGATATCTAAAATATTGCATTTATAATATACCCCTATATTCCCACCTAAAATACATAAAAAATCTAATACCATATCCCCGCAAGGGGTAAACATTGACACTGCGACATGTTAGTGAACAATCACTTAACTACTAGAATTAACCCACCATCTCATGGGACTCCAAAGGGGTGTGCACAGGGTAGCGGTATGAGATTGTCTGACTTGTTATCCCATAGTAAGCAAAGTGAAGGTGTGTGATATAATGAGGAGAGTAAAATTCTAACTCTTCCATACTGCTACCCTAAAATGGTCTTGATATGATAGAGTGGTATTGTGGTTTAAGCTATTAAAGCATTTAAATCATCAGTGGCAATGATTACACCTCTAAACATGAACTGTTTAGTTTTCCAAGATCAAAGGTATGTATTCAAACTTGAAATATGGATAGATTATGAAATATTTTACAATAATTAACATTAATAGTGAGGTTAATATGCTCAATATTAAATATACTTGGGATTGGATGCCATTTTTTCAATCATTCACATAGCTCAATGTCCCAAAGGCAAGGTAATTCAAGGAGGAAGACTCTACAGCTATTATTTTACTGGGTAAGTTTATAGAAACCCTCTATATAAATTGTATAAAAATTGAATTTTCTCAATTCTACAAGTAGACACTAAACTTGGAAAGGTAAAAATACTTTAAAACTAACCCAGTCAACCTTTATGTGGTTCATAACTTATAGTTACTTATATTTAGCCTTGACTGAGTAAAGGGAAATATATTTTGTTTTGTTATTTTGCTTCTTTTTCTCCTTTCCATTGTCCTTATCTTATTCATCTTTTACCAGCACATCCAAGTTTTTATGCTTGTAAGGGATCCATAAAGCTACTATGGAGGATCCTCTTAAATCATTTACTTTGTTTCTAAGATAGTTGGATGTGTCCTTAAAAACCAATTAATTATTATCACAGTAATAGTTGGTTTTATGTAGTGGTTGTGAGTTCTTGTAGGTGAAAGTTTGTAGTTACTATAGGCAACTTGCAAGTGAAAACCTACAATTGTTATGGGTAATTTATAGGTGGAAAGCCTATATATTAGCAGTTGCTACAAATAACCTATAAGTGAAATCTGTAGTTGTTATGAGCAACCTATAGATGGAAACCTATAGGTTTGTAGTTATTATGGGATGGAAGCCCTTTTTGTTGTGGGCTTTTATATAAGTGTTGTGACCAAGTAAGATTCATGTAGTCTTATTTTACCCTTTAAACATCTATTAAATAAGGTTATACAAGTATAATATAATCAAATAAAAAGCATCACTAATCCATAACACAATATGTATATATTAATGCACACTTATAATCATTAATTCATTCATTAATTTACATGAGTCATAGATAGTTCTAAGGATTCATGTAGAAAAAAATATACAACTAGGGATATAAATAGAATAATTAGTGGCCTCATCACAACCCCTACTTAACCTCTTGCTTGTCCTCGAGCAATCTTTTTTTGCATTTTGAATCCATAATCTAAGGGCTCAGTACATCCCATCCCTTCTAAGATATAAAAACCTTTAGCATCATCTATGCTTTTCCACCTTTTCTTTTCTACCTCTTTGTCAGTTGACACATTCCCTTCCCAATCAAGAATTGGGAACCAAAACATGGGTGGATGAAACATCAACCCCAACCAACTTATCCTTATTTCCCTAAAAAAATCAATGTATATATATACTATATGTATTTCCTCTCTGAGGTTCTAAGGAGAGTAAGGTTCTTTTTGTTTCAACGTATCTAAAAGCTCTGCGCATTTTTGCAAACAAGAAACAAAAATTTGTTTTCCATCTCCCTCTATAAGGATCAAGTAGTGGTTTTGGGCATCTACTTGTTTATTTGTGACCCATGCTCATGGAGTATCTACATTCATAAAATTAATTCATTCCCCTATTATAGCCTTTGAATCAGTAGATTCACCTCTAATCATTAAGGTAGCCTCTTTTTCTTTCTCTTAATAATCCTCAACCTATTTCTTTCTTCTTGTTTAATTGAGGGCATATGATGTAAAGGAATTCAATTGGACATCCCATAGGTATATATTAGGATTCCACTTTGTGTCATGTGGCACGATATACTGATACATGTAAAACTCACTCAATTGTACATGAATATTAGGGTCAACATGCCTATAGAACTCAAAGAAAGACTTAGAATCACATCCATGTAGGACTGATCATTGTATATCTTATCATAGTTGAATCTGATCCACCTTTCTTATAAGTATACATCATATACCCTATATGGTGATCTACATTCCATTAACATCTCGGTGGTCTCATGCATGTTAGTGATCTTCTCTTTCAAATAAGTGATCCTAGTCTCATCCCTTTCTAGGATTTATTTTAAATATTTATAGTATTCTCTTACTTCAACATATACTTTAAACCTTTGTATCAACTAATTATGATAATTTCATCATCACTAAACTTTTCCTCCATAAATCTCAAAAGGTTGTCAGTTTCTACTAGCCTAGTAGCTGAGAGGTTTACATAAATTACTTCTTCTACTATAAGTACTTTTGCAGTGGTCTCTACAAAAGAAAACTTATTGGGGAATGGTACCAAAGCTATAGAATTATCTATTGTTAGTTCTTCTAGGGATAAACTAATGTCATCTATAGGTAAGGTGGATGAAGCTTCTATAGGCACTTCTAAGGGAGTTGTTGCAGGCTCCTCGAATGTCCTTTCCTTGTTTGACTCTTCTTCCATAGATGGCTTTAAAAAATTTGCTTCCCCCAGAAGTGTTTCCAGGACTCTTTTGCCTTTTAACTCTACTATTTTGTTATTCAACCTGTATATCTCTTCCATGGCTTGTTCCAAAGTTTGAAACTCTTGGTTATGAAGAACTATGTTTTTCTCTATTTATTCTTCCATGGTCCTTTATTCAAGCAATTCTTCCTTTTTTATAGGCTGATATGACATTCTTTTTGAGTAGTTCCATATTTTCTTCCCATAATCTGAGATGCTTAGGTGACTACATTTCCTGTTCCTTTGCATACTCTTTTTTAGTAGACCATTCTACTATCTCAAACCCATCAGAGGTCTTACAAATTATTGGCTCCTTCTTTTATTCATCCTCACTAATGTCTATAGGTTAGGATGTTAGGGTTGACCTTTGTATTTTAATTCTCTTAGATCTTTTACAAGGAAGTTTCCTTCTCTTTGATGTAGAGGGCTTCTTCCTTTCAATATTATTTTTCTTTTTATGAGGGGGAGATATTAAAACCTGCTTCTCCTGTGTAGCTAGTGATGGAATAACTTCTTACTGAGGATCAATTTTTGTGGCATCCCCTTCTTCCTATGTAATTAGTGATGGAAGAGCTTCTTCTCTTTTTGAAGGAGCCATGGTGGAAGAGTCTAATTCTTGTCTTGAAATAGTTAGAACAGCAGGAGAAATAATATACTATCTAGTTTATTTTGGTAGACTTTCCTCATATATATCCTTAGGAGGTATCACTAATTTTCTTTGTCTTCTCTTACTTGTAGCAACTACAAGTGAGACTGTAGTAGCTATGGTTTGACTAGTTGAACTAGTGCCTATAGTATCCTTTTGTGTTTTTTGTTGGACCTATCTCTTGAGATATTTCCCCTCATTATTTCCCTCCTCTTGTTGAGGTTCACCAGCCTTTAAGGTTAAAAACTATTCCCAATTAAGGTCAGTTCTAGTATCTCTTATTCTTTGTTTAACTAACAACCAAATTAGACAATGATGAGATAAGGATTTCTCTACTCCCTTTGGTATTCTTTAGACATTTTCTTTAGGATATTCCACTAGTGGTTTGGGACATTATTAGTCCTACCATGTCTTAAATGATTCAAAAATTTAAATTAGAGAGTATAGATCAAGGATTACCTACTTTCACATGTCAAATATTTGATTATATACAAGGCCACTTCTCTCTAAGCTGGGGGTAGACTCAGTCTCTCCACACCTCCTTTCTTAATCACTATCTTTTCATCATCTTGATAAAAAATTTGTCTAGTTAGTTGTCCATTAGGTTTCTCTTCCTAGTTTCCCTAGTTCTTGGTAACCCAATAACCTAGCTTACCATTTCTTCTATAACTAGAAATGTGATGCCAAATATTGTCACCTATTCTCTTATAAAATACCTTACAAATTCTCTAGTGATATTTTTGAAAAAATATTGTATTTTCTCAAAATAGGTAGCCCATCCAACCCTACTGAAGATGGTCTAGTTGTCTGGGTCTCCTTGCAACTATATGTGGTCTGAGGGTTCCCTTCTCACTACTGAACCTCCCATTATAGCTAGTTTATCTTCCTATCAAATTTTTCAAATATATATCTCTTAAAAACCCTCAATTTTACCTTCAAATTTTTAACTATAGTGAATCAAGTTTATTCAATAATGGTAGTTTTGATTACAGTCTGCAAAAATTTACTGCTTAGGTATTTTTGTGAATAAGCTTTGATCTTGAAGTGAAAAACAATAAAATTGATTATTTTCCCCAATCGAATATGGGTGTAGTTATGGCATAATCATGGGATTTCAATTTGCATGCATAGATTATCATGTGATTGATTTCGCATATCATTCTTCCCTCCCCCATGTGAAGTTTCAGTTATCCCCAAGTGACATGGTATGTGTAGTATGCAAAAAGATAAGATGGGGTCATAATGAAGGTTTTGAGTGGTGAGTTGGCATAGCTCATGACAAAACTCAATGAATGATGTTTTAATAATTAAAAATTACTTTTTTATGACTAAAAGATACATCATACTTTTATAACCTTTTGTTCTCAGGGTTGTGGCATAAGAAATATGTATGTGAGTGTTTGCCAAAATAGAAGATTAACTATTTGTTATTTATTCATGCAATGATTACCCTAGTAGTCATGATTTTGCTATATTGTTACCCTTGGGTAATTATATGATCATAATTTCCTATCCTTTAATTATGCCCTCACCAATCTACATGCAATCATGATGACCTACAAAGCACTAGAACAGTGATCTTGTAGTGGTATGAGAGACTATTGCCATCCTTCCACAAGGTGGTTGCTATAGATCTTTGTTTTTTATCTAAGTCAGATCTTTTATAATCATGGAGGAGGGTGGGTGATGGCATTTGCTACTCTTGATCTCCTCTGTATGAGCTTATTGATGGCTTGTTTCTCTTCTGTCTTACTCCCAATAAATGAGGATGTTTGTTGATGGATCCTTTTTTAGTGAACTTTTAATTTGGTAATTAGCTGGTTTATAAAACTTGGGACCTATGCTCTAAAAAACATTCTAGATCTCTCTTATTGGCAGAGTGAAATTATTTTTCATGAAGTGACCAAAAGTTGAGAATGGTTCTTTTGTATCCCTATAGTCATAAATTCTAGTCTGCAATACTCCAAATGGAGATTGGAAGTGTATGCCTTTATTTTATCACTTACTTTATTATTTAGGGGTATGGTCATTCCTTAACAATGTTTAAAGTTTTTTATTTGATCTTCATTCACTCCTCCTCTAGCCTGTCTGGTGTCTTTTATGAATTTCTCAATAGCCCATAGCCAAAGTCATAGCTCATCATTTGTGAGGAATTAACCTGCAGTTACTAGAGAGGTGTATATAGGGGTTAGGATGTACCTATAGCAACTATAGGTTGAGTCTGTAGCCACTACAAAGTTGTGTCCAGTCCTGAGGAAGGTGCTCACAACAACTATAAAATAGCCCATAGTAACTAAATGAATGGAACTTGTTGTCCTTGTAGCATCCACATCTTCATGGCACATGACTACTAACATATTGACACCTTCTATATCTAACATCCATTCTGTATCAAATTGTAGGAAGTTAATTTTTGTTTAATATGTCAGGTGCATGGTTTTAGGTTTCCTATCATCATTTTCTAGTTTCTTATAAATATTTATCTATGTGTTATCGAATGTTTTATATCTCAATATAATGTGTATTTTATTTTTTTTTTCAAAAAATTATTGATAAACTCTAAGAAGGGGATAAATTTGGGGTGTTGGATCTATTTGATGGTGTTGTTGTGGGAATTAGGCATATTCACTCACTATCTATTGTACATGGAGTCAAATTAAAAGGAATAGAAGATGAAAATGTAAATATTTTAAAGGTCATAAATACCCCTTGCTTATGAAGACAAAATAGATGGAGTTGTCCATATAAAATAGAAATAAGGAACCTTCACATGGTACGTGGCCACTAAAATATTTTCAAAAAATGACATAGTTGATGTTTATCATGTACTCGTTGTTAGATAGCTTGGCCCACTGATTTATGCAGTAGTTTGAATGTGTTGTTTAGGAATCTTTATCATGGTGTATTTGTAAGAGTTGGAAACTCTTAGACTTTGACATTATATATATATATATATATATATATATATATATATATATATATATATATATATATATATATATATATATATAATTTTGATGAACTATAAGATTTTCTCATATATATATATATATGAGAACATCTTACAGTTCATCAAAATGGAATTATATTTTTTATTGCATATTATCTTTTTTTATCATGATGTTGAATCAATCTTATAACTTCTAGCATGTTGTAGCTTGTTCATATTTGTAATATTTTTATTTGCTTTTATGTTTTAATTCAATTTTAATAATATATTTATTTATATATTTTTATTTGCTTTTATGTTTTAATTCAAGTTTAATAATATGTTTATTTCTATATTATACAATTTATGGTATCTAATAAATTATTTATATCATATAAATGAAAAATCACTACTAAACTAGTAGTAAATATAATAATTATGCGATTAATAAACAATGTATCAATATACTACCAGTTGATAGAAATTAGTGAACAAAAATAATTAAATAAACTACCAAATGATGGCAATTAAAAATTAAAATGACTAAATTTACTACCAATTAATGAAAATTGATCAATTAAAATGACTAAATATACTATTAATTGACATCAATTAATAATTAAAATGACTAAATATACTACCAATTGATAGAAATCAATGAATAAATATGACCAAATATATGACCATTTGATGGCAAAATAATGATTAAAATGATTAAATATACTACTAATGGATGGAAATCAATTAATTGACTAAATATACTATTAATGGATGAAAATTAGTGAATAAAAATGCCTAAATATACTACCAATTGATGGTGATTAATGATTACAATGACTAAATAAATGACTACCATGACTAAATAAATGATCAGTTAACAACAATCAATGACTAAATATACTACTAAATTGATCAATCAAAACAACCAATAAATAATTAAAAATGGTTTAGTCACAAATTTGGTGGCATTATAAATGACCGGCAATAAACTGCTAATGGTCACGTGACCAAACTTAGTCATTTATATGCAATTTTTAGTATATTTTTTAATCATTTATTGTTGTTTTTCTACTAGTGTTGGTTTCCTTGATTTGATCTATGTGTTATAATTTTTGTGTACCTAGAAAACTAAATTTATTTCTTGACTTAGAATGGTTCCAACATATATGTGACATCTCACAACATTAATTACAATAAATTAACTTTATGGGCCTAAAAGAATTTTTTGAATAATATATTTGTCTTATACAATAGATAGGACTTTTGAGCCATGAACTGACGCTATTTTTTAATCATTTTATTAAATATCCTTTTTTACTTATTTTTCTTTATATTATATGTGTATAGCATATATATGTTATCTTTATGGTTTTATCTCACAAAATGACTATTTAAAATCCAAGCAAATTACAATGATGAGAAATTCCTTAACCACTTACTAAAAAAATTTCATAAGGAGATTACTATATGCATTTTTTTGTAATAATTATAGACTATTATAAATTATCTATTTGTTGAAAAGATGATGACAATTTTAACTATACCTCAAAAGGTCCACTAGCCTTACTTCCATATAAATTTAATGCATTATATTAATTTACGATGTCGATAAGAAAATTTGTATCTATATGGCCTTGAATATTATCACATTGTTATTATCTTAATGTTACATTAAGTCACAAACTTCTCAAAAAAGTCTTCAAAGTTTTCAAGGTGATCCACATGGACACCAATAGCCACAATAGTCATAATATCAAGATGATCATCATGTGGTCGTATGATTTATAACTTAGACTTAGTTGTTTGGTGTGATTTTGGGGCATCGTCATGAACTCCTCATAATCACAAGAGAAAATGAAACTCTAATCCACAAAATGATATAAAGTAACTAAGTCTAAGTTATAAATCATTTGATTGTATAATATAGTATTATTAATAATAATTAATCCACTACTACTAAGCTTGAAGACTTTTCCAAAATCATTTTTAATAAACTGATGGTCTTGACTATCAAGATCTCACCCAAAGGCCTTCATAGAGAAACTCCAAAGTTTGAGCCACTATAATGGTGAAATTTTTAAAATCTATTTCACTCCAAATATTATTCTTAACAGTAAGAACTAAAGCTATATCATGGCACTAGTTGAATAGGGATTAAAGATCTCTTAATTTTGAAATGTTTTAAACACCTGGAAATTTTTTCATTCTTCACTTTTCTTACTCATCCACTCAAGCAAATAATCTTATGAGGTACATTATTTATCTATCAAAAATTTGGGTTAGAATATATTTTAAGGACTATCATGGGAAAAGAAAGACACTAAGTCCCTAAAAATAATAGGAAGAAAAAGACCAATTGATTTAGGTGTGGTCTTTTTGGATTTTTATCTCAATCCAATGTGAGAAAGCATGATCAGTCCATGAATTTTGATATGCTTTATTGTATATTTTGCATCTCTACATGTTGTCATGCCATATTCTAGGCAATACCCATTACCTTTAAAACAGATAAAATTTATTCAATAACAGACATTAAGGCACAAAATTTTAAACCACATTTAAAACATGCTATAACCAATTAATGTTTCCAGATTCCAAGTTGCAACCATGACACAAAAAGGTTAATTGAACATGATTCATGAGCAATTTAATTAATGACCAAGTGATTGATTACTATTTTTTGGAAGCTTCCAATTATACCTTAATTATTTCTACAGGACCATATTATTTCCTTCCTCCATGAAGAATTGTGAATCATTAATTTCTCTTAGTTTCCCACTCAGACTCTTATTAGCCTTTTGTATTTTTTTGAAACATTAACTATAAATGTATATTGATCATGTAGCACATGATAGTTAGATAAAAGATGTAGATACATGATTAACACAACATATTTTGGATTCTTTATAATTTTATTGTTATTTTCAAGGGATGTGATCTTTGAGCTTAAATGTTGGATTTGATTTTATAACTCTTCTATTGAATTTTTCATAGTGATGATTTTATATTGAAGGGCTTAAAAATCACAATCCCTAGGTATACTCATTTGAATAGAAACACCATCACGAAGAGGTGTATGAGTAGAAAGGTCTCAAGTAGCAAGTAAAGAGCATTTTATGGGGGACCCTGAGGAGGAATAAATAGGTGTAAGTAAATAATAATCTAGCTAGATTCTAGGAGGGAAGGTGAAGAGGAATCAATATATGTAACCAAATAGGGTATTATTGGCAAAACCAAGGAGGACTCGATATGAGAAATTGAATAATATTCCAAAGAGGAATGAAGAGATGTAACCAAAGAAGGTTTTATAGGAGAAACCAAGGAGGTATTTATAGGTATGGGCAGAATCAAAAGAGAGATCCAAAAGATTTTCTGAAGTATGTGCCAAAGCAGAATTTAGAGATGAAGTAAAAGGTGCATCTTTCTCCTCTTGGACAAAAACACAATCATATTATTTAGATTAAAATTGTTTATATGTATCCATACTATTAAGATCAAAATCATCCATATTCCATTAATTTTTTATTTTTTATATCGATCCAATCAACTCAATAATAATAAAATGGGATGATAGCATATCGTTCATAATTTATGCATTGAATTTGATTACAAAAAAGGAATTTTTTACAAATAACAATAAATCTAATATGTACAACAGAGTTAGTGATTAAACACATAATACAAATAAAAATGAAGGTATGATAAGCATTGACAAGTTTGACTTCCTAGGTCAAACTATCACCCTTTTAATCTGAAACTTTTCATGACATGATTCTACAACCTTGTTCATAATTTTTGTCATGCTTTGATAGTCTTTAAGTGATCTTTGTAAGGTCTTGTTAGCATTGGTTAAGGGAATGTCTTTGCTAATATTTTCAATGCATTTATATTTAGTCTTGTGGATTTTAGGGGTATGTCATGTTGTTTTAAGAGGGTACATAGTCTGTCAGTTCAAGTCCATGGTCACTTGATTTAAAGCTCATTGGTCTTATTCGATGAAATTAAGGTATTTTAGCATTTTTTATGGTTTTTGGAGAAACCTAGGTTTCAATTGTGGTCAAATCAAGCCTTTTCAAGGCAATTTTATTGAATGGATAATTATATCCAATGATGAAAAATGTCATTTAAAGTAAAATATGGCTTTCCAAAACTCTTTAAGTCATCCAACCATACATTAGTCTTCCACCGTGCTTTTAATGCACCCTAAAGTCATTTAAGACATTTTTAAGCTAAATTAAGGAGTCATATGGGATTTTTCAAAGGAAAGACATTTTAAAAAGTTTTACGAATTGAATATTGTTAGGATAAAGTTAGATTATTATTTTTCATGATAATTCATGGTCAGTTACTTCAATTTCAACTCTAAACAAGTAGTTTAAAACACTTGTATGGACTTTAAGAACCCAATTTCATATCAAAATGGTTTAAAAGTGTCTCTACATCTCTCACAAGTAATTTTAACCTTCAATAAGCTTACACAGGTCTCAAGAAGACAAAATATACATCCTCCCTCTTATCAATCTCTTTACAAGCTCACAAGGGCTATTTTCATGTGAATATGAAAGGTTGTACAAGTTGAGTTAGAAGCTAAGATATTGACCAGAGTTGGGGACCACTATAAACTCTCAATTAGTGTCATTGATCATTTAATTGATCTCATTAGATTTATGAACAATTACTTAGGATCTAAGGTGTTTTTAAAGGCTCAAAACCCCACTATCTCAATTTTGGGCATCATAGTTATAGTTTCCTCAGAGGTCCACACAATCATCCTAAATCATTATCCATCACCATCTAACACAAATATGCACTATTCAAGTAAGAACCTCTCATGCTCACAAGTTGCCATTTTGATCTTATGGCCTAAGTAAAAATGAGACCAAATATGTATGCTATTGATATTTATGTATACTTTCAGATATCAACATACCCTATTTACATTTCACAATGTCACCAAAAGGCCCATCAACACTCAAATAGTTTTAGATTTCATGTATGCATGTTAGGCTTTCTTGGTACAGGTCTTCATGAGGTTGCATGCAGATGTAGGTGTTTTGAGACCTTCTAAGTGTTTGTATTGAGGAATTAAAAACTTAATCCAAGTATGTAACATGATAATATCACTACTAAAAGTTAGAGGTTCAAGTTAATGAGTATGATTATCATATACATTCTCCATAAGGACTTAACTAAGTTTTATCGACTCACGGGTCTTTAGAACTATAGGTGGAGACCCATGAATGTATGTTTCATATTGAGGGTGGTTTGGGAATGAAAATATCAACATAAACTCATAGTGATTCATATGATCTTGATATAATCCACCACTTTATTAAAATAATGAATGAAGTTAGGACTCCAAGTCCCATACATGAACCTTGCACAAAAAATGACTATATAAGCACCTACTTACCTATGTAAAGGAGAGAATTTGAGATTAGTGTGTTTTAGTAAGAATTATACAAAAAATAAAAGGTGATAAATAATTTTAAAGATTTGATATAGTTTCAAGGTATAAAAAACACTTAAGGGACTCCTTATAATAGTCTATACAAGCAAAAAAGAGACCTACATGTTTTAAACCTATAGGTCCCTATCTTGAAATAAAAATATAATCGTCATGTAAAGGTGATAGGTTTTGAGACATGATTAAGTGCAAACATGTGAAAAAACATAGATCAATTTTGACACCTAGGTAGTTTAAGATCCAAAGAAAAGCTGAAATGATTGAGTTTTCAGCCTTAATGCCTATATATAAGTCTATGTTTGAAGACAAGAAGGCAAAGTTTGAAGATGCTATGAAAAGGTCATGGAGGAAATATCCTAAATTCCTAAATAATATTAAATTTAATAATGTTCATGGCATGTTCATCTCAAACACCTATAATTACATAATTAACTCAATACCTATAGGCTTAGACAGAGTATGAGAGAGCTTGCAAGGTCAAAATGGGGCTTATATGTTTTGAAAGAGGTTGATGAAGTTTAGAGGAGTTAATAAAGTTTTAAACATCATGTAAGAGTTTTTTATTTGATCACTGACTTATATAGAATCTTAAAATCCATACACATTTAGGCCTAGAAGGAGACCTATAGGAATAATGGTTACCTATAGGACTTCTCAGGTGACTCAAGTGGTTTCTAAACATGATAAGATGGTGTATGAGAGTTTGGAATCTAGATGAGTGAACAAGTATAATAAACCATTTGAGGATAATGAGACCTATTTAAATTTTGAGGTTCAAAAGGTGACTGGTCAGTACTCATATCAACCCTACCTTCATAGCCATGAAGCTACAACCCTGTTTAAGGCCTTAAATTGGTTTTCAATCATGATATGTTTGTGTGATTTGAATATAGGTTAGATTCATAGTGAAAACAAGGTAAGATATTTTCCTTTGAGTAAATTTAAGATCCATGAAGGAAATGTGGTCACAGGACTCAATGCTTAAGAGATTCAAATGTTATCACACAAGCCAACCTATAGGCTAACAGTCAATATTGTTTAAAATTTTATCTAGCCCTTAAGTATATATATGAATAAGAAAATCATAATAATTATTTTATATATTTATATTAATAAAAGATTAAATAACCATTTAAAATCATAAAGACTCAAAAGAGGATCAAAAGGTGACTCAAACATGATTCATTTCTACTTCTGCATACATAGGCAGGTTTGCAGGTACAAACGTGTGAAAGTGATTTGATGAGGGTTATATGAGAGGATAAAATCCCCTAAGAAGGTGTTAGTGGTTTTAGGGAGACACCTCATGAGGTTTCCAACCCATTCAATATTGAATATGTACTCAAACACAAGCTTCTAGGGTCACTTTAACATATTTGGTTACAACCCCTCATGATGAAGAAGCAGGTTGTAGACTCCTTTGAAGGTCATTAAACATTTCATGAAACATTTGAAAACATGTTATAATTTTCCTTAAGCTCAAATAAGGTTAATTAAATCAATGATTAACATTGGGAGGCTTCATAAGCCTGAACTAATCTCTCTTAATGTGTATGCACAGTGAACTTCACCTGAGAAGCTACCAACCTTCACTTAGAACTCTCATGAGATTTTGCATGGATCCAAATGGTGTTTTGAGGTGGTGTATATGTCCCCCTACTTCTACCTTATGTTATTAGGAAGAAAAAATAGGGTCTATTTTTTTATGAACAATCCTTAAGATCTTGAGATACCTAAAACCCTCCTTAAACGCTTCATAACAACCTAATGGAAGAGAAAGATTTCCAAGTGAAGTAAAATGAATGGTTTTGATCTCCAAATTACTTTATTGAAATTCTTAGGTCTCATGATCATCATGGCATGGTAGAGGTTTTCATATACAAGTATAGTACCATACATAATGGGTAGAATACATAGCTAAAGCCTTGTTTGTGAAGGTGTAGAATAGGGAATTGTTCCCAAATCAAGCTCATAGTTCAATTATGACTTTAAATAGGTTCTACCATAATAAAAAAAATTATATATTCCTCTAAAAAATTTATACCCACTCTGTAAGTTGGCCACTTGGTCAAAAAATGAAGAAAACCAGTTTTGCAAGCCAAAAAGCCTAGTTGAAAGCTTACGAGGGTAGTAAGAGACATCACTCTAAAGGAATGAGTTTTATAATGTCAAAAAATAATTTCCAAGTCTTATAACCTTCAATTTTCATGAAAAACACTCAAATTACCTCTGAAGCATGCATAAGCACCTAGGCTTGCCAATAGCCATTTATTAGTTTTCCCACCTATACAAGGCCTCAAAACTTGAAATTTGACATTGAACATGGTCTTAGGCTAGGAAAATTGAATTAAAAACTTTTGGTATGTTTCACATGTGTGGGAGGCCATTTGAACCAAATATCTATTTTTAGGCCTAAGAGGCCTAATTAGAGAGAGAAATGTAGAAAAAGGGACACTTTCACTTAGAGTTAGGTCTCATAACTTGGCATGGATATGTAAGGGGATATTGGGTCCTAATATATGTGTTTATTTATTTAGTATAGTTTGTACAGTATTCTATACAAGGAGGTTTACATGTTTTGAGGGCTACAAGGAATATGAAGAAAAGCAAGCTAATGGAGCAAAATCACATTTTTTGGAGGGTTTGATGGCTCTAAGTTTTCTATTTAAGGTCTAATATCATGATAAGAAGCCATCCATATAATCAAATCACCTTATTCAAATCAAAACCAAGTCTTCTCTCTCTTATGCCACATTGCAAAGGGAGGAGTTCAAATTGAGAAACCACTAACTTAATGCTTAAAAGTTATTCAATAAGATTTTCAAGGCCACTTATCACCTTCCACACCACTTAGAGGGAGAGAAAAGTTAAATAGGTTGGTTTCAAGAAGGATTATAATTTTGGAAAGAGTCATCAACTACCCAAAAGAGACCTTTTTCTCCCCTATGCCAAGTAAGTTGAAAAGGTAAAACAAGCTTGAAAAGTCTTATAACCCTTTCAAGGTGGAGATAACTCATAAATGAATGAAGAAATGTGTTTAATATAGTTTTTTTAAGACTTGATCAATAATTTAAGACCAAATTTCTTGGAACATGACCTATTTTCAAGGAGGACACTTCTTCATCAAGAATATAGCGAATGTGAACTAAGATATACCCATTTCAAGTGGTCAACTTGACCAATCAATGATCAAGAATTTTCCAAGGCATTTAAAATAAACCTTTTGTAAGATTAGGAAAGAATATAATAGGCCGAGGGAATCACTTAGACTAGGGAAAGAATATTAAATGAAGAATAAGCTATATTCACTCAAATAGATGAAATCATATGCAACACACATGCATTGGAATGAGTTGGTTCACATAATAAGCTTACAAAAGAGGGTTTTTATAGTAAATACCCCTCACCAACCCTACACATGATTATGAAAAGTATCATGATATTTTGAGGTGAGACAAATATCTAAAACACCTAATTAAATTAAACTAGATAAGGTGTGAATGAAGCCAAACATGGAAACTGATTAGAGAGATGACCCTATTCACACTTGACAGTAGAACCAGATGGGAAATAACCTTGTTCACATCAACACCCCCCCTTAATTTCAACTTAGAAGGAATGAGAAATTAAAATATTCAAAACAAAATGAATGGGTCCTATCTACAAGGCTTGATGAGGTACCCATGTACAAAAATAAACTCTCATAACTAGAGAAAAGGAGAAAAACCTGTAGGAAAAAGCTCCTCCCCAAAAGAGAGAAAATATGCAAAATATGAACAAATGATGGAAGGAGGTATCAACATGACCTCCAAAGTTTGAAATCCATCATGAATATATAATCAATAACCACTATGAGAAAGGAAATGAGAGACTATGAGTCCCCCCCATAATGAAGTAACTCCTATGCCAATGGTGAATGCCAAAAGATGTATGTTGAAGATGATCCAATGTCAACAAATTACATTTTTTCCTTTGGGAAGAAAAAATTCTAATAGTATATGTAGAATAAACTTCCACTTTAAGAATCAATTTGAGAAAGGAAGTCTCGAGATGAATAAGGTCACTAAAAGTCACTCGAGTGTCACCATGTTGATATCGAAGGATGATAATTCAAAGCCAATTGGAAATGAATGTAGAATAGGATCCAAACATGAAAATTCCTCATGAAAATGTCTTCTACAAATGATATTCAATAATATCCAAGCTAGTGCTAAATTATGATGAATGCTGATGTGATGGATCAGGTACCATAGAATATTCAGGTATAGTAACAATAGATGTATGGTACTCACCATGGGTGAGATAATTGAACTAAAAAGTACATGGTACTATTGTAGAATTTGTTAATGAGGATTGATTTGATACTATCAACTCATGAATATCTATATAAAGTGTTACTGTAGAAGCATATGTAGGCAAGGAAATAACAAGAGGGTCTGAATGTGCCCTCAAATCATCTAAAAAAGTATAAACTTCAGAGAAGCTATCATGAAAGAGGAAATGAATATCCTCAATAGTGTCTTCAAAATATGAAATATGAGACTCACAAAACAAATATATAATATATAGCAAGTATTCATCCTAAAGAGCAAGATCTAGAAGATCATAAATGTTTTGCTACACTAAAGTTATACAAATAAAATATGGAAGAATTAGTGATGCTTCTAAAAATTGTTGAGATGACTCCAAATCAATGTCAATGGGTGACAAACTCTGATCGATGTGATCATGAGCAATGCATGATTCAAGTTTAGGGACCATTTATGTATGGTACTCACCATCGATGAGAGAATTAAATAGAGAAAAATCAAATGCATCTAAAAAAAGTGTCAATGATGACTGATTTGAAACTATCAACTCATGAATATCTATAGATTCTATCACAAGAAAATTTTGATCAATGGGATCAGGATGAATGCATGATTTAAGTTAAACAAACAATGAGGGAATATATGCTAGTACATGGTCATGTGATTTTATCAAACTGATGCCATTTTCTCAAGAAGAAAAACATCAATTTTCCATTATCTTATACAAATGAGTCATCTCTTTCTACTTCTTCACACTCCAAGAAAGGGAAAGGTCAAACACTTATCACAGATGGCAAATCTTCTCAATAATGGATACTTGATTTTAGGGCCACACATTATATGGGTTCTAATTAAGAATAGTTTTATTCATTATAACCTTCTTCATTGCCTCACATTCTCATAGGAGATGATATACCAATGGAAGTTACTAGAATAATATTGCCTGCAATGCAAGAAGGCACTTTTTTGGATGTACTTTGTGTTCTAAATTTATGTGTCAACCTTCTCTTAATCTACTAGATCACACATCTTTGGAATGGAAAAAAAGTTGAGTTCTTCCCTAATTTAGTAGAAATTCAAGATCTCAAGGATAATGCCTTAGTTGTAATGAGAAACATTGATCATGATTCTCGGCTATATACAATCTCCCATTTTTTTTCTCATTCTACTTCTACTGCTTTGCACACTCATACAAATTTGATGAGTAAACTATGGCATGAGCAGTTCAACCATCTTAACTATTTTTATCTTTAGTAACTTAGCTCAAAGGTTATGTTACAAAGACTCCCTCCCATTAAGTTTTACAATGGCATATGTTTAGCCTATGCAATCGGCAAGCATCCAGAAGAGAAGTTTGACAAAGGGTCATCTTGGATGGTTTCACAAGTCCTTGAATTGGTTCATAGTTATCTTATGGGTCCATTTCCCACATTTTATTTTAGAAAAACCCATTATGTCCTCACCTTCATTGATGACTATTCACAATTTACTTGGGTCTACTTTCTTCATCAGAAGACTAAAGTCTTCAACTGGTTTCTAGAGTTCAAGGCTTGTGGTAAAAAACAATCTAAAAAATCTCTCTAAATTCTCCATATAGATAATGGCTGAGAATATGTGAATCATCACCTTGAGTAATTCTACACACTTGAAGGGATCAACCTTCAACATTCTATTATCTACACACCCCAACAAAATGGTTTTATAGAATGGAAGAATAGTAACTTTAAATAAAGGGCAACTTGTATGATATATGATCACTCTCTTGGTCCAAAATTTTAGGTCAAAGCTAGTAATTATGCCACTCACATTTAGAACTACATTCCTCATAAATATTTGAAAGGTGTAACTCCTTTTGAAGCTCAGTGCGATTAGAAACCTATTATAGGACATTTTGAGTCTTTGGGTCCCCTTCATTAGCATGCATTCCTTTAGAGAAATGTAAGTCTCTTTAACCATTGCTTTTTTGTTGGCTATCTTGATGGTGTCAAGGGATATTGACTCTTGGATCCATAAATGAAAGAGTTTTTCATTGCTAGGAGTGTTAAGTTTGAGGAGATAGTTTCTCCCTCGACCTTTAATGCTCCTTCTCCTCCATCCACAATTGAATCAGATGACAGTGATTCAAATGATGCATCTTTACCTCTAATAGGGCCATCTTTAATAGCCACTACAATCCCATCTTCATCATCACCTCGATGGATTTTAAAAACTCTTCATTCAATATTAGGGATCCTTCAGAAACTCAGAGGACTTGATCACAACATTGTCATGTTATACATATATACATTAACCTTGCTTCTAATCCATAATATTTTTATGGAGCATCTAGTCATGCTAAGTCGGACTTAGTAATGAAAGAAGATTACAATTCCTTGATTAGGAACCACACTTGGGATTTAGTCCCCCTTCCAAAGGGAAGGAATATGGTTTGTTGTATTTGTTATAAGTGGATCTAATGAATTAAATATGTAGTAGATGGAATGGTTGATAATTTCAAAGCATGCATTATTTCCAAATGTTTCTCACAAGTTCTTGGTGTTGACTACATCAAGACCTTTGTGCTTGTTGGTAAGATGAAATCTATTCATTTGACTCTTGTTATTGTTGTAGCTCATGGTTGGGTTGTACATCAAATGGATTAGAAGAGTGCATTTCTTCACATGGATATTCATGAAGAAATTTACATGGAGCAGCCACAAGGGTTTGTTGAGGACTCTTCTTTGGTCTATCACTTGTGAAAATCTCTTTATGGCCTCAAACAATCCATTTGGGCTTATAATGCCAAAATGCACTCATTTCTTCTATCAACTAGATTCTCACATTATCACTTAGATCCCACTATCTACATTTTAAGATAGAATGACTCCCATTTACTGATGGTCTTCTACATTGACGACTTAATTCTACTAGGATTTATTCAATCATCATTGACAAAGTCAAATTTTCTTTGTACGAGTGCTTTGTTATGACTGACTTGGGCCTTTTGCACCACTTTATTGAGATTGAGATCACTCAATCTTCTTCTGGGATCACTCTTACACAGCCTAAGCATGTTCTTGATCTACTTGTTTAATTTAATATGGATGATTGTAAACCTACACTATCTCCCTTCCTATCTAGATTTAAGCTTAAGGTGAAGTGTTCCACTCTACTAGTTGACGCCACTTTGTATCATCAACTTGTTGGAAGTCTCATATATTTGATGCACACTCACCTTGACATTTGTTTTATAATTGGTATGGTCTCTTACTTTATGAAAGAGCCACATAAACTTCATTGGAAAGAAATCAAATGCATCTTACATTACATCTAGCACACTCCTCAACATGGGATACACTATGCATTAAGGACTAGTCTTGACTTAGTTGGATATACAGATTCTGATTGGGCTGGTAATTTTGAGGATATTAAGTCTACATCTGGCTATAACTTTCACCTTGGTTCTAACCCCATTAGCTAGCAGAGTAAGAAACAACATGTTATTTCTCTATCTTTGACTGAAGTTGAGTATTGGGAGGATGTTAATGCCACTACTAAAGCTATTTGGCTTTAGAATATTCTAAATAAGACCACTATCACTATTCAATGGCCATCTATCATTATTTTTTATAATTAGAGTACCATTCAGATCTTGAAGAACTCAGTTCATTATCAGCAGACTAAACACATCGAGATCCATATGCACTACATCCAAGAGTTGATTTAGGATCAAGTCATTGATCTTTGTTATTTTCCTATGGTAGAGAAATTTGTAGATATCTTAACTGAACCTTTCACTGAGAGTAATTTTCATCACTTGTAAACACTCTTAGGGGTATGGGATATTACTTCTGGGGGGGTCACTTGACCTTCCTTCATTATCCTCTCATGGGGGGAGTTTTTTCTTACGGGTTTTCTCCTTCTCTTATATTTTGAGAGGATTAGTGTGTACATGGGCACCTCATTAGACCTTGTTGCTGAGACCCATTTCTTATTTTTTGTATGATTGAATAAACCCCTAAGTTGTAGTTAAGGGGGGTATTGGTGTGAACAAGGTTAATTTTTGTCTAGTTCCACCATCAAGTGTGAACATGGTTATCTCCCTAACCAATTCCCTTGGTTGATTTTGTTCACACCTTATCTAGTTAAGTTTACTAAGGTGTTTTAAATGTTTTTTTCACCTCACAAGATCATGACACTTGTCATAATCATGTGTAGGGTTGGTGAGAGGTTTGTCTCATCTTACAATATCATGACACTTGTCACAATCTTATATAAGGTTGGTGAGAGGTATTTAGTATAAATACCCCCTATGTAAGATTATTTGGTTACATCAATAGAATGAATGATTCATGCATTTGCTTTAAGTTTAGCATTTATTCTCATTATCTAGTCTAAGTGTTTCCCTAGGCTTATTAGATTCTTTCACAATCTTACATGGTATCAAATCCATTTACCATTTGCAAACTGATGCCATTTACAAGACAAAGTTGCCTCATTTCTTGAATTTAAATGAGGGAATGGAGATCATCAAGTTTTCTATGTATGTAATCATCATATGTATGATTTTTACTACCAAAATACTCATATTTGAGTTTCCAATGATAAGGAGTCATGACTAGAATCAGCAAAGAAATTACCACAACAAGAGCACCCCCTCAAAAATCACTTAAACAAAAATCCCTCCCAAGTAAAAAAAATTAGCACTTTATAATTAGTGTGGTTACAAAGTACACTTGAAACAATGGCTAAGTGGTGGTTTACAATTTGTGTGCAATTTAACAAAAGAAGGCAAGAATGAATAAGTAAAACTTTTACAAGACAATGATATAAAATGATACCACATCTACTAAGTACATGAAAAAACATGCACTTTCAAAATTAATTGTACTCAAAATGTGTTATAGATGAGCCTAAACAGAGTATTGAGAGGTCTAAAATGGATGACACCCCTGTAAAACTTATGAAAAATTATAAACTACTTCAAAACCACTAATCAAATGCATAAACTATCTACACCACCATGTAGAGAGCAATAAAATAGCCAAAATCAAAAAAATGCTTGTAAAATGGAGATCTTGTGATCAAGATATGGTCATTTAAAGTTGAACTATAATTTCAAAAACACCAATGGAGAGGGGGTCCATCCACAATGTTGCCAAATTTAATGAAATTGTCTCTAAATTTAGAAATCTACCAACTTTAGCAGAACTACCACTAGATTTGGTGATTTGATAGATTTAGAGAATGCTCCCAAAGTTAGAGAAATCTACCAAATTTCATGAAACTGGCCAAATTTAATGAAACCTACTAAATTTAATGAAACCTACCAAATTTAGTAGAGCCTACCAGATTTGACCCAAAAATTTTCAATTTTTTGTTTGGAGGATTTTTTCATGTGGGAAAAATTAGAACCCCAGTCAATTGGAACACTAGCGAAATTTGACTAATTGCCAAGCATGAAAAATGTGGATTATTTTTTTGTTTGAAAAAACCAACACACCCTGAGTATTTTTGAAAACTAGTAAACCTAAATTAGCAAAAACTAGGAAATTTGAGAATTTTGTAGAACCCATTGATTTTTTTTCTTCCATGCCAAAATTGCAGAACCAACAAAAAATAGTTCAAGATTTTCTTCAGCAACCTAAAATATGCATAAACTAAAAAAATTGGACTTGTTTATATTTGACAAAACACAGAGTATTGGTATTTTGAGAAAAGCTGATTTTACCCAAAATTTGGTAATTTTTGTTGTTCTGGTTGTTTTTGTTTGAACAAAACATATTAAAACAAATTTCGATAGTTTTTTTTTTTTTTTTTTTGAAAAAAAAACAGATGGGTGTGAGGCGACGCCTTACCAAATGCCATCGGCCTTTGTGTTGGGGCGTAGCCCCAACCAAGGCCTTGCCCTAAGGTCACTACTTTTTCTTTTTTTTTTCTCAAAAAACACTGTTTTTTTTTGGCTTGGTTTTTTTTTTTTTTATTATTATTTTTTTCATTTCAATTTTTTTGATATAATTTTTTTTAAATATTAAAAAAAAATGATATATATATTTTTATATTAATTAATTTTTTTTTTTTTTTTTTAATAATTTAAAAGAAAGTTTTTGTTTTTTTATATTTCTTTCTTTTTTTGTGATATAATTTTTTTCAAAATCTTCTTTTTTAATTTTTAGTATTTTTCGTAAGAATATAATTTTCTCTTTTTTTTTTCCAACAAATATGAAAAATAAAATAAAAATTACAATGAGATCGGTAAGAATGAATTTTTGAGAAAGGAGACCAAGAGGATTATTTTTTTTTTAAATTACAATTTGAAGGGAAAAAAGATGTATTTTGGAAAAAAATTTCAAATCTCACTCCTTCAATTTATCAGATGCATGCAAAACTACTACACAAACCACCTCATGATGTGGCCTCCACTTCTCAACTGGAACAACTAGGAGTGCTATACAATGTTCTAGACATGATGGTAAGCTCTAACATGATTTTAAAACACCAAAAAAGAATATGCAACTGAAACACTCAAAGGAAGATCACTTCCAAAATCTAATTATTCTTCTTATATCTTTTTGATTCTCAGGACCATCCCTATAGATGCAAGAGAAGAGCATATAGACAATGAGAAAAATTCATAGATTAATTACCCTACTAGGCTACCCTAGGTACTTTAACTTGCTTTGGTACCATGTAAGATTGGGAAATAATCTAATAAGGCTAGGGAAGCACTTAGACTAGGGAAAGAAGATTAAATGAGAAATAAATTATATTCACTCAATACATGAAACCATATGTAGTACACATGCATTGCAATGAGTTAGTTCACTTAATAAGCTTACAAAAGAGGGTATTTATAAGAAATACTTCTCACCAACCCTGTATAATATTGTGATAAGTGTCATGATCCTATGAGGTGAGATAAATATGTAAAACACCTAAGTAAACTTAACTAAATAAGGTATGGGCAGAATCAGATAGTGAAACTGGTTAGGGAGATGACCCTATTGACACTTGATAGTAGAACCAGATAGGAAATAACCTTATTCATACCAACACCTTTCTCTACCTCTATGCCAATTTTCAAAGGTTAGTAGAGGGAATCAAGCAAGTACTACATTGGATTTGAAGGAGGACCAAGTGGATGAGTCAACCCTAGTTTTGGGTTACCTTGTCTTTCTCTCTATCATTTCTCACTTTTTCTATAAGTAAGCCTATTTTTGGCATTTGTAAGGATCATTAACCTGAGCTGTGGTAGAGTCCTACTTAGAAAAACACTTGTACTTGGCTCTATGAACTGAATAAGATTGAATTTATGCCTTCTCAATGCTTGTAACTAGTGTATGTTCATGGTTTGTAGATTAATGTCAATGATAGTGAATGCTTCCTCACATTTTTACTCTCCATTTTACCATATTTATAGGTGGTTAATCATACTTATAGGTTGTATAATGTGATTGGATAGATTAGTATGTATGACAAGTGTAATCTTTCCTTAGTGTCTTTGAGAGATTTATTGATCAGTTACCTTAGATCATGCATTAAGCTAAGCATCTATATGAAATATTGATCTTTACAGAATCTTTATTTAAGTAGTACAATCAAGGTCATGTTATTATTCAACCTTCTTAGTGCATGTTGGTAAGTGAAAGACACATTTTGGTATATCACCTCAGTTATATAGGTTTTCTTTCAATTTATCTTATTTCCTGTTATCTTGCAAGTTGGTAGTGTAGTGCAGAGATCCTAACACATCAAGGAGAGTTGGACCTTATAATTTAGAGGTTCAAGCCATCTATTAGGACACCTACATCCTAGGATTATCTCCATATTACTTCAAACTATGAGTGCCTAAAACAACATTCACAAGGGTGCAAGTTTGAGTAGATAATAATTGTTTTCACACCTGATGGGATCAAGGTCCAAAGCAATGAAAGGATTTTTGGTGTTGTTCTTCTACAGATCATTCTTTGGAGGCATTCAATACATCAATGGTATTTTCAAGTTCTTTATATGGTTCTAGCAGCTTGGGCACATATTCAAGTAAGTTATGTTTTGATTTCACTATCTCCATGAAGTTTGATGGTTGTATATGAGGAGAATTCCTATGTTATATTTCCTTATCAGCCTTATAATGATTCATACCAGCCTTGTCATGTTCCTTATCAGCCTTACCATGAGTCTTATTAGCCCTATGATTGGTCTTACTAGTAGTATGATGATTCATATCAGTTATATAGTGTTACTTATTATCCTTCATATGATTCCAATTGTATACCTCAGAAACCTTACCAAGACTTATAGCAGTCATGTTTACCTCCTCCTACCCCCTGTCCAACTCAAAATTATGTTTTCCCTACCATATCATTGTTGGCATTCAAGCCAAACATGCTAAAGTATAAAGGGGTGATGAGAACATGGGATAAAGAGTTAGATGTGATAGCTTTTCACCTCATAGAAAAGATGAGAAAGTCAGTACAAATGTTATTGGATAAGTGTAAAGCAATTGGAGAGGAGAATCAGTATATTATAAATGATGATTTTTATGAAATGAGCACCTTGATCCAATGGTGGATTAAAATATTACTGAGGTGGTAGAATCAATAAATTTAATCCAAACAATCTCAATCATCTTTACCTACTCTTGTTCAATCTTCTTGTGTTCCAATTTTCCTTCAAGCAACACCTCCCCTTCCTAAATAAACCAAGATATCTTCATCTTGGAGGCCTTCTTGAGCTATGCCACCATGCCAACTTTTGAAGTTAAATCTTCTTCCATACCTCTTCAATAACCCTTTTGTATCCCATATCATCCTTCTTGTGCTCCTTGTTCTCATGAAGTCATTAACTATCTTCACATAGAGCCTCTAAGAGAGCCAATTCAATCCCAAAGAGAACCTACTAATTTCAAAGTTATACCTTTGAACCAAGTAGTTAAGTCTTGAGAGAAACAAGAGGAAGAGTGCCTAGATAAGAAATTAAAGTCAAGGAAGAAGATTGTGTGCCTATTCAACCCTCATATACCTTTCCCCAAGACCCTCTAGTTGTTTCCTCATGGAAATAAGTTTAAGAAAACATCCAAAGGAATGAAGAAGTGATTATTGAAGAGAATAAATCTCAAGCTACATCTAAAATCGATAGAGTGGATCATGAGGGTGAGGAATAAAATCAAGTATCTATAGCCCAACTCAATTTATTTTCTCTCCAAACATTCCTATAAGGGTCTTCCATCCCAAAATATTCAAGTTGCAGGAGTACTTCTTTCATTCCCAAGCAAATTCATGAGCATATTCATTGCCCTCCCACCATCTCCCTTTTTGAAGAGAAGCATGTTCTCTTGAGGATAGAGGAAGAAGTTGTAACTACAAGTAAGTTTCAAAGATAATGTGAGGAAGACATTTCAAGTATGTATGAGGAATAAATTTTCAATGGTACTCCTCTTAGTGAGAGCAGAGGCAATTTAATTTTTAGAGAAGATGAAGATGTTACATCAGAAGGTATAGGATATGTTGACTTGTCTCAATAGCTCACATTTGGTGTTATTGAAGACCATGACAAAGATATCATAGATTATCAAGAGGAGATGTTTGTAGACCCTCTTGATGAGTTTGAAGATATTGCAATAGAATAACTTCAATTAGATGTTCCTTATGGTATTATTAATGTGATCTTGATGAATAAGTACTACTTGATTTGGTGGAAGCTCCAATAGAGGTTCTTGATCTAGATGCAATTGTTTATCAAGATGATGTTGATGAAGAGAAATCAATTGAATAACTTATAAATATTGATGAGCTTGATGAGGTAGACTTTAAAATGCATCATCATCTTATAGATAACCTTGAGGTTCTTGAAAATATTTTGGATCCTGGTGAGGAAGGTAAGCAAGTGATTCATGATGTTTCTTCTCAAGATGTTAATCAAGAGGATGGTGAGGACATGTGGCAGTATTATGAAAACATTTTTAATGAGTTTGAATTTCTTAAGGGGCCCATATCTCCTATAGAGTAGGTAGAAGACATTGAAGAAGTGGTGTTCTCTCCAAGACATCAAGAAGCCTCAATAAATTTTTGGCTCCTAAAAAACTAATTGAAGAATGGCATCACCATTTTGAACTTTCTCAAGACATTGAGTCTTTAAACATGTATTATAAGAACTATGAGGCAGAAAAAACAATTTGGTTGAGATTTTTGAAAGACTAGAGCAGATACAAGTGATGGTAAGCAGCCATATGGATTAAGAGTTGAAGTAAAATATGAATATGTATTCATTGGTGACTAGTTTTGTATTGTTTACTCATTTGATTACATGGGAAGAGATTAAAAAGAAATAATCATTGCCTATCAAGTACTATGTTCAAGAGGTAGCTTATTTCACACCCTTACTTATCACATGAAAAAGATGATCTCAAAAGCTTCCCTTTTGATCTAGGAGGATCAATTTTGATAGTTTAGTTTGTACATAGTAGTTTGCTTAGGTTTGTTTGTGTTTCAAATAAGTGTTTAGCTATCACCTGTGTCTTTTTTGTTAGTTTCCTTATCTTGTGTGTCTTCTTTTTCCTTTTTTAGGTGTGAAATTAGTCATCTTATCTTGTTCATGAGTCTTGTATCCAAGTTCAAGGTCTGATCATGTGTATTTCAAAATGTAAGAGATACTCCATGATCCCAAAAAGACTTTCAAAGCTACTGATTCATAACCGTAGTAGGCATGCTTCCTAGTTGAGTCACCAAAATGCTGACAAGTTTGACCTCCCAAGTCAAATTGTCACCCATATAATCCAAAAATTTGCTTAACATGCTTATACAACCTTGTTCACAAGTTTTATCATGATTTGATAATCTTCAATTGATCTTTGTAAGGTCTTGTTAGCATTGGTTAAGGTAGTGTCTTTGCTAAGCTTTCCAATGCCTTTAGAGTCAATATTGTGGATCTTAGGGGTATGTCATGTTGTGTCAATAGGGTACATAGTCTATCAAGTCAAGTCCTTTCACTTGGTTACTTGGTTTAGAGCTCATTAGTCTTGTTTGATGAAATTAAGGTATTTTAGCATTTGTTAAGGTTTTAAGAGAAACCTAGGTTTCAATTGTGATCAAATCAAGCCTTTTCAAGGTAATTTTTTTTCATTAAGAATTAGATCCAATGATGAACATGTATTTTAAAGTTAAATATGACTTTCCAAAGCTATTTAAGTCATCTAACCATGCATTGGTCTTCCACCATGCTTTTTATGCAATCTAAAGTCATTTAAGACATTTTTAAGGCTAAATTAAGGAGTTGTACAGACCTTTTCAAAGGATGAACATTTAAAAAAGTTTTTTAATGTGCATATTGTTAGGATAAAGTTATAGTATCAATTTGCATGACAAGTAATGATTAGTTACTTTAGTTTTAACTCTAAACAAGTAGTTTAAAGCACTTATATAGACTTCAAGAGCCCATTTTCATATCAAAATTATTGCAAATCATATCTCCATATATCATAAGTCATTGTCACCTTTAGGAAGCTTGCACAAGTCTCAATAATACAAAATCTACATCCTCTCTCCTATTGATCTATTTATAAGCTCACAAGGGCTATTTTCATGTGAATAGTACGAATCGTATAGGTTGAGTTGGATGCTAAGTTCTTGACCATAGTTGGGGAACCTTATGGAATCTCAATTAGTGTCATTGATTTTTGATTGAGCTCATTATCTTTATGAATAATCACTAAGGAGCTAAGGTGTTTTTTTAAGAATCAAAACCACATTGTCTCAATTTTGGACATCATATTTGTAAATTTAAATTCATGAAGGAAATTTAAATATTTCATAGGTTCCTTAAAGGTCCACACAACCCTCCTAAATCATTCTCCATCACCATGTAGCATAAATATGCACTAGTCAAGCAAGAAGCTCTCATGGCTATAAGTTAAAGTTTTGATCTTATGGTCCAAGCAAAAATGAGACCAGAGATGTATGTTATTGATATTTGTTTGGAATTTAAGATATAAGCATAACCTATATACATTTCATAAGTTCACCAAAATTCCCATCAACACTCAAATGGTTTTATATTCCATGTATGCATGTTAGGGTTTCTTGGTGCAAGTCTTCATGAGGTTGCAGGAAGATGTATGTGTTTTGAGACCTTCCAAGTGTTTAGATTGAGGAATTCCAACCCTAATCCAAGTATGTAACATGAGAAGAGAGATATTTAAAGTTATAGGTTCAATGTAATTAGTATGAGTCTCATATACATTCTCTATAAGGACTTGAACAAGTTTTATCCACTCACAAGTCTTTAGATCTGTAGGTGGATATCCATGAATCTATGTTGCATATTGAGGGTGTTTTGGTAAATAATATATGAAACTAAACTCATAAATATTAATATTATCTTGATATAATTCACCTATTTATTAAAATCATGAATGAAATCAGGACTCCAAGTCCCATACACAAGTCTTGTACAAAAACTGACTGTATAAGCATAGGCTTGTATATGTAAATGAGATAATTTGAGATCTATGTTTTTTTATTAAGAATTATACAGACCATAGAAGGTGATAAATAATTGGAAATATTTGATATAGTCTCAAGGTATCAAAAATACTCTCAAGGTACTAATTCCAACAATCTATACAAGTAGAAATAAGACCTACAGGTTTTAAACCTATAGGTCCTTATCTTGAACTAAAAACCAAATGGTCATATAAAGGTGATATATGTTGAGATATGATTCAGTGTAGACATGTCAAAAGACACAAGTCAATGTAGACAACTAGGTGGCTTAAGAGCCAAATACAATTTGAAATGATTGAGTATGCAGCCCTAATGCCTATACATAGGTTAGAGTTTGAAGACAAGAAGGTAGAGTTTGAAGATGATATGAAAAGGTCATGGATACACTCTTATATATGCTTCAAGAAGATTAAATTTAATAATGTTCAAGGAATTTTCATCTCAAACACCTATAGTTACACAATCAACTCAATACCTACAAGTTTAGATAGAGCATGAGAGAGAGTTTACAAGGTCAAAAAGGAGATTATATGTTTTGAAAGACGTTGAGGAAGTTCATAGTATTTAATAAAATTCTCAACATCATGTAAGATTTTTTGAGTTTCTCACTGACTTATATAGAATCTTAAAATGCATACATAGTCGGGCCTCGAGGAGATCTACAGGCAAAATGGTTATCTATAGGACTACTCAAGTGACTCAAGTGGTTTCTAAACTTGATAAGATGGTATATGAGAGTTTGTAGTTTATATAAGTAAACAAGTACAAGAAACCATTTTATGAAAATGATACCTATTGAATTTTGGAGGTTCAAACGGTGATTGGTCAATACTCATCTCAACCTTGCCTTCACAACCATAAACCTAAAAACCTATTTAAGGCCTTAAACTAGTTTTCAAGCATGGTATATTTTTTTGATTTGAAGATATGTTAGATTCATAGTGAAAAAAAGATATGATCTTTGAATTTGAGTCAATTTAAGCTTCATGAAGGAAATTTGGTCACAGGACTCAATGCTTAAGAGAGTCAAATGTCATCACACAAGCCAGCTTATAGGCTAATAGTAAAGATTGTTTAAGAGTTCAACTAACCCTAAAGTGTGGATATGATTAGGTAGTGCATAAAAATTAGGTTGTCTATTTATACGAATAAAAGTGTAAATAACTATTTAAAATCATAAAGACTTAAAAGATGATCAAAAGGTGACTCAAACAAGATTCATTTCTACTTCTGCATACATAGGTAGATTTTTAGGTATAGACATGTGAAAGTGATTTGATGAGGTTTATATGAGATGATGAAATCACTTTATAATGTTTTAGTAGTTTCAAGGAAACACCTCATGAGGTTTCCAACTCCTTCAATATTGAAGAAGTACTCAAACACAGGATTTTAGGGTCACTTTAACATATTTGGTTGCAAACCCTCATGGTAAAGAAATAGGTTGCAGACTTCTTTGAAGGTCATTGATTATTTCAGGAAACATTTTTAAATATGTTCCAAGTTTACTCAAACTCAAATAATTTCAGTTCAATCAATGATTAACATTGGGAAGCTTCATAAGCCTAAAAAATTATCTCTCAACTTGTATGCATAGTAAACTTCACTCAAGAAGCTACCAACCTTCACTTATAACTCTCATGAGATTATGTATGGGTCCAAATAGTGTTTTTAGGTGGTGAATAGGTCCCCCCACTTCCACCTTGTGGTATTAGGAAGAATAAATAGGATATGTTCTTTATGAACAATCTTTAAGAGATGGAGATACCTAAAACCCTTCTTAAACCCTTTATAACAACCTAATGGAAGAGAAATATTTAAAAATTAATTTAAATTAATAGTTTTTATCTCCAAATTAATTTATTGAAATTTTTAGGTCTCATGAGCACCATGGAATGGTATAGGTTTGAATATGCAAGTACAACACCATATGGAATGGGCAAAATACACAGTTGAAGCCTTGTTTATGAATGTGTAGAGTAGGGAATGGTTCCCAAATCAAGTTAATAACTAAATTGAGACTTTAAAAAGGTTATAACATCATCCAAACACTTTTAAAATTCTGTACAAAATATGCAAGTTGGCCACTTGGTCAAAAAGTGAAGAAAACCTAGTTTTTCAAGCTAGGAAGCCTAGATGAAGGCTTATGAGTGTAATAAGAGACATAAATATCAATAAATGATTTATATAATTGTGTTAAAATTATCAAAAAATAATTTATAAGTCTCATAACCTATCATTTTCATGAATAAACACTCAAACTACCTCTCAAACATGCACAAGCACCTAAGCTTACCAATAGTCATTTCTCGGTTTACCCACCTACACAAGGCCTTAGAAATTTAAATTTGACATGGATCATGGTATTAGACCAGGTAAAGTGAATAAAATATTTTTGTTAGGTTTTACAGGTGTGGGAGTCGATTTGGGCCAAATCTCTATTTCTAGGCCTAGGAGGCCTAATTAGGCCTAATTAGAGAGAGAAATGGTAGAAAAAAGGACACTTCCACTCATACTTAGATCTTAAAACTTGTAATATATATGTAAGGGGATATTGGATCCTCAAATATGTGCTTATTTATTTAGTACAGTTGATACATTATTTTACATAAGGAGGTTTACCTATTTTGAGGGTTACAAGGAATATGAAGAAAAACAAGCTAATGGAGCAAAATCACATTTTTAGGAGGGTTTGATGGCTCTAATTGATTTTTTTTAGGTATAATGTCATGATAATAATCCATCCATGGATTCAAATTACCTTCTTCAAATCAAAACCAAGTCTTCTCTCTCCTACACCACATTACAAAAGGAGGAGTTTAAATTAAGAAACCACCAAATTAATGCATATAAGCTACTCAATGAGATTTTCAAGGTCACTTATCACCTTTCAAACCACGTAGAGGGAGATAAAAGTTCACTATGTTGGTTTCAAAAATTATTCTAATGTTGGAAAGGGTCATTAGCTACCCAAAAGAGACCTTTACCTCTCTTATGCCAAGCAAATTGAAAACGTCAAACAAGCTTGAAAAGTCTTCTAACATCCCTTTCAAGGTGGAGAGACCTCATAAATTAATGGGGAGAAGTGTTAAATGTATATTTTTTAAGATTTTATCAATAATTTAAGACATAATTTCATGGAAAAAGGCCTATTTTCAAGGAGGACACTTCTTCCTCAAGAATAAAGGCAATATAAACTAAGATATAAGCATTTCAAGTGGTTGGCTTGACCAATCAATGCTCAAGACTTTTCCAAGGCATTTAAAATAATCCTTTATCTACCTCTACACCATTTTTCAAAGGTTTTAAGATGGAATAAAGTAATTACTACATTGGATTTGAAGGACCAAGTGGATGAGTTGCCCCTAGTTTTGGGATGCCTTTTCTTTCTCTCTCTCCTTTCTCACTTTTTCTATAAGTAAGAATATTTGGAATTATTAAGTATCCTTAATGTTATTTTTTTAATATCCTTTATCAAAAAAATACTTGTACTTGGATTTATGAATTTAATAAGACTGAATTCATGCCTCCTCAATGATTTTAACTAGTTTATGTTCATGGTTTATAGATGAATGTTAGTGATAGTGAATGCTTCCTCACATTTTTACTCTCCTCTTTACCATATTTTCAAGTGGTTAATCATACTTATAATTTTTATAGTGTGATTCAATAGCTTATTATGTATGGTAAGTGTAATCTTTCTTTAGTGTCTTTGAGAGACCTATTGATCATCTACCTTAGATCATCCATTAAGCTAAGCTTCTATGTGAAATATTGATGTTTGTATAACCTTTACTTGAGTAGGTCAATCAATTTAATGTCATTATTCAACCTTATTAATACATGTTAGGCAAGTGAAGGAGACATTTTGGTATATCACCTCAGTTAGATAAGTTTTCTTTCAGTTTATCTTCATTCTTTTTTCCTTGCAAGTTGGTAGTGTAGTGTAGAGAGCCTAACTGATATATCAAGGGGAGATATCCTTTATAATATATAGATTCAATCCACCTATTCATCCACCCATAGGATAGGATTGTCTCCATATTATTCTAAACTATGAGGACCTAAAACAAACTTCACAAGGGTGCATGTTTGAGTAGATAACAATAAGTCATATAGGAAAGGATATTCAATTATTTTTAGGATATCATGTATACTTTCTCTTCCATAGGATAGTGTTGTCTTAATATTTCAAAACACTAATTACATAGGGAGAACCATATTTATAGATCAACAAACCTTGTTTTAAAGGTAAGTTAAGAGTAACTTCCCTACGTGATATGCTTCTCTTAGGTGCACCATAAATTTAAAAGATAAAAAGCTTCATATTGGTGTAAACAAGGAGATCCTAGGTGTTTCTAATATATCTCTAGGTATGTAAAAACTATATGCTATGACTATACCTATATAATGTCTATGAGTGTTTGAGTAAAACATCTCACACCATGATGTTTGAAAATAGAACACCACAAAGCCCAAAAAAATTAGAGAGGTAGTTTTAAAACTATCAACACACACTTTATAGAACAATCAAAGTCAAATAAAAATGAAAAAAAGATACAAGGCAAAATATTTTTGGAGAGGATAACAACTAAATTCAACCCAAAGCCGAAAGAAAAGAGCCTTTATGTTTGTATCTATTCAAAGTGACAAGTTAAGTTTTTTGAGTTGTGGAGTAATCCAAAGTCAAAAAAATGAATCATTATGTTATGGATGGTATCCAAAGGTTAAGGACTAAATTATTTCAGTGTTAGGACTTCATAGAATTTAATTGAAAATTGAATCCAAAAATTAATGAGCAATACAAGCAATGTTCTATTCTAAAAGTGGGTTCACCAAAATGTTTAATCTTAAAATTAATCATGATTTTTTTCTAAGACTAATACAATTTAAAATTGAAAACTAGTCTAGGAAGATAAATAAGACAACCTAGTGTAAAAATGCAGTGATATACATAGTTTACAAAAGTTGTAATTTACTTAAAATAGAAACTAGGGTTAGGGTTAGATATATGTTCTTTCAAATTTATTTATTTAAAATTGTGTTATTCATTCATAGAATGTGACTATTTGTAACAACTTATAAAAACTTGGAAAACTAGATTTTGATAGGTTAGATCACTGAATGTCAATTTACAATGTTTGGTGCAAGTGAAAATTATCTTCATAATTCAATTTAAATTGAGCAAACCATTAAAAATATTTCCTATAGGGATCTTGAGATACATAATACAAGATTAAGGAAAAATACAACTACTCCTAGGACTTAGGAAATAATATATACAATGATATTATATCTGACCTTAATCCATAACAATTGTTATGAACCCAAGCATTCCTCTCAACTTTTTAAATTGTCCCGTCCAAGAGTTTTCATCAATAAGTATGTTGATTTCTATATTGTAGGGAAATTTTATAACTTGACACTATCATATTTTACATACTACCAAATCAAATGAAATTTAGTATTGATATGCTTGGTTTGGTCATGAAAAACTACATTCTTTACCATTTGGATTGCATAAGTGTTGCCAACCATGAGAGGTGTTGACGAAACCTATTATTCCTAAAAATCTAAAAGAACCCTTTTGAGACACAATATATCTTTAATTTCCTCTGAAGATTCTATATACTCTACTTTTATTGAAGAAATTACAAGCACTAATTGCTTATTATATTTTGAACTGATAATTATTATTCCCAAATTCATCAAAAAAACTGTAGTGGACTTCCCATCTTCATGATTACCAGCATAATCAGAATTAGAATATCCAACCAATTTGAAGTCTCCTGCCTTAGAGTATATGAATCCAAAATTACGTGTGTAGACACTGATTCTACATATGCAACCTAAAAGTGTCTTAACATGTTGTAACACCCTTCAATTATTATCCACCACATTTATATACATTTACTCACCATAATTACTTTTTTAATTACCATTTACCCTCTTTTCAACCTCCCAAATCTTTAAATAACTATTAAAATCCATATAATGTCATTTATCCCTCCATACTAATCACTTAACCTCAATGAAAATCTTGTTAAACAACCTTCTGCCCAAATTACCCTTTGGATAGAAACACCTTACAATGTGTTTTGACATGAAAAGATAGAATTACTAACAATCCCCCATGATCATCACTGATTCTATTTGATTGGCCAAAATTACTTATAAACAACCTCAACTCATTGAAATTATCCTAAAATGATGTTGGAAGGTTGAAAGAACACATGTGAGATGAAGGATGCTTAGGAGACCTTATGACATAGACATTAGGCTATCTTATTAATCTACAGCAAAGCTTTGAATCCTTGGTACTGCTTTGTATAATTCAAAATACACAACTAAACCATTACACCATCAAAATATATTTCAAGGGTAGTAGTGTACTAATTTTAAGCAGAATTTCATCATATATTATATTTTATGAATTAATATGCTCCTTAGGCTACCTCTATTATCCTTAGAATTTAAATTCATAAATCATAATCCAACTTCTTAGCATTTTGTTAAATTTTACCAGAATCCACATTGATCATATATATCATCATCAATTTTGATAAAACCAGTATCGATTCTATGAATCAACATCAAACCCTATCAGAATTAGTTAGCTACATAACTTGAGCCTATTTTTGTGGATTTTACCATAGTCCTGGATTGTTTTGATTATTTATTTTCCTATAAATATGTAACTTTGCCCTTAGATGACCATGACTAGAGAATCTCATGAAATACTCAACATTTTTGATTTACCAATTGTCTCCTAACCCCTTTTTTCTAATTAGAATGATTTTGCACATGAGCTGAGTCTTTGTCCCATAGCATTCACCCCTGACATTAATGATATCTTAGGCTAGCTTGAGATTATCCAAGAAGATACCAAAGTTTCACAAGAGATTTGGGTTGACTAGTTTGCCAATATTAATGCAATAGAAGAAGATTAAATATTCTCATAATCATATGTTATATAAATTATCAACAAGCATTTGTAAATTCCATTATCATTATTGTCATCTTAATTGCTAAAATAGGTGGGTTGATATCTACAAAGGGAATCTTATACCTTCTTGGAACTAGTATGTTACCAGGTAACCCACCCTATTACTTTATTAATCTAACTTGACTAGTTTCTTACGTGTGTGTAGGTATTCCTTCCCAACTAAAAAGGATATCTCATAATTGTTTGATCAATGGTGTGCAACCGATTACATAGTTACACCTTATATTAGTTTAACCCTATTTTTATTTGAGTTTTTGTTAGTTCATTTTATAAATAAATTATCATAAAAACTACTTAAACATTATGGCATGCCTGGTGGGACCCTTTTAGGTCTCATAGTTATTGATTTTTCATTCTAATTTCTTTTACTTTACTTTGCATGTTTAGCAAATTATTCATTGTTATTTTCATCAAAAAGAGAATTAAAAAAAATAGTTTCTTTTGGAATCTAAAAAGAATTGAATTCATCAAATTGCTTGCTTAGGTAATACACATAGTATAATTAGGTGGATTAATTTATCATCATAGTCACATTTCTCCTTCACACAAAGCAAACCATGAAAATATCAAAAGAAATCAAAAAAACAATCATATCTAGGTGGACCTATTTATATTTCATCAGCAAGGGAGAAGATGACTCAGTGTTTTGTCCGAGTATAAATAATTGGTTGATGGTATATCAGCTAAGTACCCAAAACCTTATCATTATTGAACTATGAAGTGAGGGTGTGGGCAGTAATATCAAGCCATGTACCATAACCAGCATAGATCTAGGCCTCATTTACCTTTAGGTATATCAAGATACTAACCTTAAATAGACCTAAAATCATTCTTAGCATACATTTTCTTGAGTCCTTTATTAAGCCAAATGCCCCATCATATTCTAAGACATAATTTTTAAAAGATATTAAAAACATTAGGAATGTTTGATTAAATTATGTGTTTTATCTTCACTAAAAAGAGAGAAAAAGAAGGAAAAAAGTAAAAATAAAAATGTTTTTTTTTTTGCATGTCTTTGTTTCTTTAGCACTACATGGTTTTAACTAAGAAGTAATCATAGAAACAAATTGATCCCCATGCATCATACTCATCTATGGAACATACACCGTCCTCCTAGCTCTCTTAAATTCATTGAGGAGGGCATTCCTCAATTTTATCCATAGGGAGATCACAAATTTACCATCATACTAGATAATAATCCAATCTCCCTTAGTCATTACCTCAGAGCATGAGCTATACATATTCCCATCTCTCCTTCTACCCAATCCTCTCAATTCATATATGGCATGCCATAGGAAGGATCAAAAGAACATTTGGTAGCAACGATATATTCTAATCCCATATGGGTTCCATTCCAACTTTTAACATTAACGTGTCACAACCTATAAGTAATCAACCACCACTAGTATCTGTTAATCCCTCTATGACTATTATCCAAACCCAAAGTGTTATCATACCACAACTCACATCAACTCAACCACCTTCTTCCTCACTCCAAAATTTAGTGGTCTCAATCTTTGACTTTCTTCTACCTATTCAAACAAATGTGACCACAAACCCAACTCAACCATGATAACCCATATAGAAAATTCTTTTATGTCAACCTCTTCAACAAAAACTTTTGCCACCAAAAACCACTCAACATCTCATTCCATCAGAACCATTTACAACCACCTATTTTAATCTATCTCAACAATAAGACCTACCCCCTTTATTCCCTTTGTATGAAACTACATCTCAACCAATCATTACCACCTCAATTAGTTATCCTCTTTCACAACCATTTCCCACTTCACTTCCCCGTCACCAATATTTATAACATAAAACTCTAGGGGGTATTCCTCAATATAATGCCCAACCTAAACTCATGTGTATTCTCATGGATAGGATGGGAAACCTCAAAGCTTCAAACTATGAGCATAATAATATGCTCTCATATAAGCAAATATGTAACAAACATATCAACCCAGTTGTCCCAATTAGACCCTATCTGATACACTAGGAATTGTCCAAGTTCACAAATTTTCAAAACAAGAAGGAATCTCAACAACATATCAAAACCTTTAGGAATGAATTATACATTGTATCCCATGATGATGCTCTCCTCCTAAGAACATTCCCCATGTCATTAATTGAACCAGTTTTGGATTGGTATAGTGCCATTCTATAACACTCTCTATTCTCTTTTGGCTAGCTAGCCCAAATCTTCCTAAATCATTTTTTGATCAATATCACAAGGAGGATAACCATCACTGATATATATGCCATTATATAATTCAAATATGAATCAATTATATATTTTGTTGTGAAATGGTAGGGACTTATAAAATAGTTATCATTTTCCCTCCCCCAGACATAGTTGATCAAACTTTTTTCTAGGTGATGTGCAAAACATATTTCATCCATGCTTCAATTACAATATTTAAATACCTTTGATGAAGCCTTTACCATGGCATGTAAGTTATAAATATGATCCCTATAATAAGGAAATGTCAAATTATGAAATAAAAATTTTAAACATGATCCTTCCAAGGGGTCTAATAACTCTAAACTAAAGGGCACAACAAACATTGTTTCCTTAAAATCATCCCATCCATCAACAACAAATTAACCATGTCCTTCTACTTCTCAGACACAACCATATAAAATATTAACAAAATTTCATCCCAAACATCAAACACCCTTAGGAGAATCTTATGCTTCCATCCTAGATAGAATTTTGAAAGTGGCAGTTATTGATATCCCTCTAATCAAGTTGTTGATGACTCTCATCCTAAACCAAATTGGTATAAATAAATTGACTTTTGTGCCTAACATCATGTACCTATTCATGAGATCAACAAATGTCAATATTTTAAAATCTTGGTCTAGAACCTTATTGATCAAGGGAAACTACAATTAGATAATCCAAATGATCCTCTAAACCAATCTCTCTATATCTTCAAATAATCATTCCCAAATCATTTGTATTCATCCAACTATATACAAGTAAACATGAAAAACACCCAAGATTAGGAATCCCATGTAATAAACACCATTTATGATCAACTTCAACCTAAATAAGTTAATAACACACCTAAGTCATCTTCTAAAGTAACATAAATTTTGGACCTCCTTACATGAGATATCTTAAAACAATTTGGCCTAGTTAATCCTATTCCTATCATCTATTTAGACCTCCTTGATCTCATTATATGGGATCCTTTAGAGGAGGTGCTATTTAAACATGATAAAGACTACTTACGAGATATGAAAGATAAAAAGGGTACTCCAGCCACATGGGATAAATGTCTTGGTATGCCAAAGGGTAAATACATATAATAGCCACTTATAAGGATTGAACTCCCTCAAACATCTAAAAATGAATATCCTCATAAAGACATCTTTGTGACCTCCAACAATGTTGAAAAGGGAATATGACTATGCCCTAGGTTTAAACTAAGCCATCCCTATTAGGTCCTCATCCTTCCTCTAAACTAAAGATCATAATTACAAAATCACCTCTCAAAATACCCAGGCTAATTTAGAAGCTTCTTCTAATATTGTCAACACCAACACCCCATATTAACCCCTCAAATTCTTATTACCCTAGAAGCTTATATGAGATGCCTATACCCCCCATTAAGATCACTCATACAATCAATACAAAAAATAAACGTACAAAAGTAAGCATGATCTAAAAATCAACATGCCAAAAAAAGATAAAATCCCTCCAAGACCCATTATGAGGATCATATTCTACCATCTTCAAAAAAATTCTACAAACTTACCTCATCACATTACCACCCATCTATTTTGTCAATCCTCGTATCCAAAAACTAGCATGGTATAAGGAAGATAAAATATGTGCCTACCATAGGATACTAGGTCATCATACCAAGAGTTAAAATGCTCTCAAAGCTATAATTCAAGATCTCATAAAAAAAGAAAATATCTTAACTGAATAACCTTGTTCTGATCCTCTCCTCATCCAAAACACTAAAGCCAGAACCATATATGAATCTAACATGATGTGTGCCTTACGTCCTTCATGAGAAAGATCAAAATAAACATCAAAAAGCATGGTTAATATCCCTAACTCCAGCCATGACCAAATCCTTTCCAACATCCCCTTGAGTCCTCCAAATATAAGTGACTCAATGACTTTGGCATACTATCCATTCTTACAAATTGATACAATACACATAGCCACATGATCTCAATCACAAGGCCCCAAAACTGAGAATCCAAACGAAGTCAAAATTTCCATTTCATAGGATCTTAACTCAATGACAGAGACTCCCCAACCATCCTTTACAAAACTAAAAAATCTCCATTTTAGGGATAACTGAGAATAATAATTCCTCAAAATTGATAAAAATATTAGTTATGAAACAAATCCACCAATTACCCATGAAGATGTCCTTTTATGAACTTATCCAAAACTCCCCACAACACTGCCAAGCTATGATAAAGTCACTGCAGACCATCCAAGTATAACTAGATGAACCCTAACCACTGTCATATTTTATCAAATCTTTACAAACATCCTCATCCATTACCTTTTATGATTCTAAAATATCCCCATTATAGCTTGAAGACTAAGATCTACCTCTATTCATCATTTCCCAAGTTGATCTAACAATAATCAAAAGGGTCATGATTGATAATGGGGATAGTATAAACATAATATCATCACATGCTTTCAAATAAATATAGTTAAAAAAACCATCATAGCCCAATCCCTAGTTGTCTTGTAAGTTTTTAATGACATGGTAACCCCTACGGTAGGTTTTGTCATTCTCCCTATCCAAGTAGGTGCATGTACCCTAGCTAAACTATTTTATGTAGTAGAAGGGTAATTCCAATATAACATCTTAATAAGATGCCCTTGAATATATTTTATGCATTGCATCCCTTACACCTTACATTGATGCCTCAAATACAAGTACAAAGGTAAAACCTGTACTATCCCAACAAATCCTCATCCATTCAAAACATGTAATTTAACCTATCAACCTAATTATGTATTAATCACCATAAAATACCCAACCCCATCATCATCAAGTTAAGCATCATCCAATTTGATAATCCCCTCATCCTATATTCCACATGATTCCCTTGACTCCACATTTCAATGGCTCTCACTAGGGGAATATCAGCCTTTAATACTTAACAACCTTCCTAATCCTCAAGATTATGGGTGCTCGAACAAACAACACATCTATCATCCCAACTTAGGCCATCCCATTCAATACTCCTCATCTATGTACCCATTTAATATATGGGAGGGATCAATCAATCCTCATCATAAATCTACATGTCACAAATATGAAAAGGAGTAAATGAGGAAAATTTGCTCCAAATTGGCTTGGACCGTACATTATTACTCATAAATATGGATCTGAGGCATATCACTTAGCCTTTTTTGAGGGAAATTCATAACATGAACCTCTTAATGCTTTAAATCTACATCTTTTTTATTTTTAATAATATTTTAATATCCATAATCAACATATGTTTTCCCTTTATTCAAAATCCATCAAAACCATCTCATTATCCTCAAAAATGTCTAATAATGATATAGAATCATGTGTTTATCCATAAAAATACTCATCTCAATCTTGAATATTAACACCTCAGCTTTGTTCATGGCATGTTTTAATTGGATAAGCTCTGCCTATATCTAGAATGAGTCCCAAATCATTATTTCGCCAATCCCTCACATTAGTTAGGTAAAGATTATTTGGGATAAAAATACCACCTTGTACAACCTCTTTGTATTTTAAAATCATAATAACATGGGTCACCCTAAGCTAGTCCATGCCAAAAAAAATCAAGCTGGGATCAAAATAAAAAATTAATAAAATGGAAAAACCACAAACTGATCCCTTGAAGGATAACAATTCATAAAATTAAAAAAATACATCATAAAATATATATACCACTCCCTTAAAGGATGGTTATCAAAATAATCAAAATATATTGTAGAAAAATATTCATCTTGATCAATTTTATATCAAATCATGCCCTTAAAATCTCTAAAGTCAAAATCAAAAAGTATCCCCTGAAAGTTTCCCACATTGATTAGCTTCCTTAAATTCATAGACTTCCCCCATCAATCAATCTATATAATCAATGGATTAGCACCAAAGGGGTCCTAAGATTAATAATACAAAGAGACTTAGCTCTTGTACATAGGATGGGGTATATAATCCTAAATTAAGCCTAAACCTAAATCAATTAAATGAAAGTTCATATAAAATTCATCCTTAACTAAATGATTTTGGCCTTAGCTGATATAAAGGCTATTGAAATGTTTATTAACACTAGATAGATGCATATGTAAATACTATAAGATGCCTACTTCTAGTTATGATCCAAGTCAATATACAAGTTAATAACCTCTTTTACTCTTTTATCAATGATCATAATAAACTAATCATAATTACTATCCAACATTTAATAAACCCAAATCCCAAATTAAAAAAATTTTATACATAACATTATCCATCAAAATTAAATCACATGTAACACAATATAGCTTTCCATCAATAGACAATCACATCACAAAGTGATCACCTAATCATATTCACATCAAAAACCAGGAATTCATGTATGAATCCACCATATCTCCACTATAAATACTCAAATAAGCATACATTTTTTAACTCAAAAATTATGTTCAATTATACACAATGCATATGTCAATGACATATGGGCCACACTATTTATAGTATCCTTTATAATCCATGTCGATATTTTAAATTGATGTTGATTTATTAAATTATCATCAATTTTTTTTAAACCACCTTTCATCTTTATTAATCGACATCGATTATACCTTTTTCACTACTCAAAGATTTCATGCACAAATATTTTTATCCTAAGACTCAACAAGTTACCCTATTTCAATTACATTATTTTACACAATACCCTAAGCTCATGGAAGAGATCCACCATTGGTCCCATAGTATACAAAAGCATATACTTTAGTAGGAATATATCCCCTATGGATCCTAGGACTATAATTCACCACAAGAACAACTGCCTATAGGTTGAGCCCTAGTTTTCCCACATTGGATGCTTTAATTGGTCCATCCTATCCATTTCTCTCTTTGTTTCCTTTATTTATGCACCCACTTGTTAACCATTAGGGAAATTTGTTTCAGGGCTTCCCATAGGCATCTCTATATGTCATTATCCTTTTATTGATAGTGTAAACTTTTTTACTCATGCAATCGACCCACATCATTGACACTCTTTTTATCGATCACATATCCACCCTATCATTCGCCCCACTTTTTTTCAAACCCATCAACACCTCTTTCCATCATGATGACTCCTATTTTTAGGGGGCATATCTATTATCACTTGTATTTTCACCCTTTGAGGAGATGTCATGGCTCTCCTCATCCAAGTGGCACAATGGAATCACTTCTATGCTTGTGGGTAGCCTAAGGAATGAAGTGAATCTCTAGATAAGGCTAGCTCCCTTGATGTACCACTTGACTACAGCTACTACTAACTCTTGGGGGTGAAAAGGGAGAGAAAGAAATGAAAGTAATGCTAAACTAATGGAGGTGATACACCAGATATATTGATGACATCTAACCACATGTATATGCCACTTAAGACGAAGCAACAAACCAAATGTACACTTCTCAATCTACAATTTCTTGCATCAATGTTACATTATGAGGTCAAGATGAACATCTAGGATAGGAGGACTAGACAAGAGGCCTTGAATGGCACTGATGAAGAGACAAACTCACTTAGTCCTTTACATATCTCAATAACACTTCACATTCCCTACAAGAAGAAGTTTCCAAACTATAAATAGGTTGTAAGAATGAGTTAGCATGTTAAGGAAACAAAAGTATCACTTAATCAAAGTCAAACATTAAAATACACACACTAAGTAAAATAATGAAAGAGGTAACACTTAGTCATTTTATTGATCAAAAGGTGCACAATTGAGTAGGACTTTGTCATACTCAAGTGGAGCATCCAATACAATGCCAAAATGGCCAACTCTTATATAAAGACAGAGAGAAATAAAAGTCTAAGGGTCACAAAGACACTTTTCAAGCTGATATAAGGAGTTAATTTTGCATGTGTATTTACATTGGATGAACCATGCAAGGTTTGGAAGTCTAATTTCTCGTAAAAGTAATCAAAGTTATGCAAAGTGGCACAAAACTCCTTATGCATAGAAAAATTGCATTCATGATTGGGCCTATTTGAACATCTTGTATCTAATTTGGATCAGTATAAATGATTTTAATGGAAGGGTAGGATATCAATCATGCCTTTCCATGCATTGGATGCATGTTTGGTCTTCTATAATCAACTAAAAAGGAGACATCATCATCTGTTATCCTGAAAACTTTCCTTTCATACATCCTACACACTTGGCCTCTAAATTGGCATCATTTTTCCATTAAAATTAGTTAAAATAAGTTTATTACACTTTTAAATATCCTCCATGTCCTTATAAGCATCAAGGGCACATTAAAATCACTTTACTTGAAAATTTCCTCCCTTCTCTTTAGCTTGCCTAATATGCTAGGTTTGACTAGATAAAATTAATGGCCTATTTTGGTAACTTATAGGTATATTCATGAAATTAAATTAATATTTTGAGTTATATTAAGTTAAAATATTCCACTTGAACTTTGTTTCATCTCCTAATTCATCATGTAGCCTACACAACACATAAAACAGTGAGAAAAGGCCTATTTTTCCCCCATCCATACAAGTCCATATAGTCCAAAAGGTATGGAGCATATTTGGGAGTTCTTATCTAATCTCCAATAGATATTCTATGAAAAATATTCCATTTTATTAGCTTTCTAACTCAATTTTCCAAGATTGGTCTTTAGTAAGGGTTTAGTAGGTTTTAGGCCTATTTTCACCCTTAAGCTTGTTTCATAAAAACATGATTTTGGAGTTTTAAAAAAATTCCACAAATTTGTTGTTTAATACCCCTCCTATAGTCCCTAAACTTCTCATGTCTCCATGTAAATCCTCATGGGAGATGTGAGCTTCTAAAGATGGCCTCTTGGGCTTGTTTTCCTAATTTTTGCAAGTCTGAGTTGATTCTAAGTTCAAAAAGAGATTCTTGAGGTTTTCCTTGCACTCTAAGAGTTCCAAAATATCTATATTCATCCTCCAAACATATTTAAATATGGGATAAATTACTTCTGGTTATAAAAGTTTGAGTGGACTTCCAATTGGGGCATTAGGTTTGCATATTTGCCCTTAGGCATGTTTTGTCTTTTGAAGTTCAACATGACCTTTAATGGTTTTATTTTCCTTATGATGGTTTAAATACATATTTATCCATCCCATACACATGTTACAATATCCTATAAATTTCACTTCAAAGTGGAAAGAAAAGTGACCTCCTAATCTACCACTAGGCTTTGATGTGTCTGGCAGGTTTGACTGCAACTCTAGTAGGTTAGACTTCCCTATTGGTTTATGTACTATTTTGAGATGATTATATTAGGTTATATTTTTATTTTCAAACCTTTCTTCAATTTCTACCCTACTCCTAGATCATCCCTTTTACCTTCTCCACACAAACTATTTGTCTATACATAAAAGAGAGTACCCCTATTTTGAGATAGAATAGGGGTTATCTACCCTATTTTATTAAAAAATATATAATGAAATAGAGGCTTAATTATGTCATAATTATTATCTACACAAAAAATCAGCCTTTGAATAGGTCAATTGGCCTTCCAAATCTCTTAAAACCTTCAAAATAGGCCTAAAAGAGGCAGACTATGTTAAAACCCTTCTCAAGTGGACTGTGTATGCATAGTTGGAGACTTTATTTTGATTTATATATTATATATTATATATATAACATTATTACCTTACTTTTTATCACTTTCCTTACCCATTAGTCTCCTTGAGTAACTCTAAATTATCACTTAGGTCCTCATTCTCAACTCACTGCCTTGACTTGGACATCTAACCTGTAGGTGTATATAGCCCTAATTGAGATTGATCATGATGAAAAATGATCTCCTTAAACCTATTTTATGTCACACACCATGTGTGTGAATAAATTACCTTGTTTTAAATCCCTTGAGACACCATTTGCACATGAAAAATCAAGTTACTGCCCTAGACTGACAAGTTTTACTTATAGGCTTTTTGTAGGTGTTGATGTCTCTAAATGGATTTGGTCATGGTGCCTTAAGACTCATTAATACTATTCAAACCATTATAAAATTATTCCCAATCACTTGTCACTCCCATTTTTCAAACAAATCATACAAGCCTTATTTCTCAACTCTATGGACTGTTGGCTGAGATATCCCTTTTCAACCCCTGTTGTAGGTGTTCATGGCCTAAAAGGACTTTGGATATGATGTTCATATCCTTAATTTAATTTTTTTATGATTATATATAAGGTTATTTATTTATTGGTTCATCATATTACTCATTCCAAGCATTATACATGCACCCTAACTCACTAGATTGTGTCCTTTTTTATTCAGAATTGAGAAACCCTACCTTTCAACCCCTATAGGTACCTATAGCTATAATCCACTTGATCCAAGTCATAAAGGTTGATTAAACCCTTATTAATTCATATAAAATCCCTATGGTACTTTATTTCACTTTATACTCGCCTTTATTGTGTTAAATCACCATCAAAACTCATGAAACTAGCTCACTATTTGCATCTTCAATATTATGGTTGTAGGTGTATATTTCCTACATATTATAGAGACAGGGAGTGTGCAAATGAAGCAAAACAAGAGTATTCCATTCTATCCTTGATTATATTTATGTCATATTGTGTCCCATACAACACATGAAACTAATTTATCCATAATTTAATGTATTATTGATCACTAAAGGCATTAAAATGCCATTTACATCTTTAAGCATGTAGATGTTTCTAAAGAATCTTAGTGTGTTTTTTAACATGTTTGGACCTTGAAAACTCCCATCTTCAATTGTTACCATATATTCAAAATTTTCACATTCATCCATTCCAAGGACTACAAGATTATTATAACTATATGTTTCAATTCTCCTAACAAACAAAGTATAAGATATTTATAGAACCTCCTAGACCTCTGTTTGACTCTTTTAGGGACAAAGGCCCTAAAATCTCAGTCACTTTGATGTTTGAAGGTTTACTTGCTTTATGTTTCTAAAATATCACTTCAAATGCATTATGGTTCTCTTTTGATCATTTTAAGCTCCTATGAATGGTTTTACTATATATCTCACACTCCATATATGTCTTTAGCTCTTTATTTAGACCACCTTTAGGTGGTGATTCACAAGTCTACAGTAATGAGGAAACCTCAAATAGTGAATAAGAAATAATCTCTTAGTGAGTTTTAAATTCACTTTCAAGACTAAAAAATGCCTCCTCCCACTTATAAGGGTTTTTTTTAAGTATTAACATATCCCATTCAATATAAAATACTCTCCCAAGCACCTATATGTAAGCATATCATGGCAAACTGAAAAGGCAGATTATAGATGATTGTAACTCCTATGACATTTGCATTTGAAAGTGAGATTATAAGGTGAAATTAGGATAATATCACTTGATTAACAAGATAATTATCTATAATAACCATGTGAAACCATTAAAAAGCATGTAATTCTTGAAAATGGAGGAAAACTACCAATCAACCCAAAATGGACCATTCTAAAAACTTGGCATAAATAGCATGTCAAAACCACTCCAAATTTGAAAACAATCATGATAAGTGTTATATTACATACATAACATCCTCTTAAAACAAACTCATCAATTGAACCATACATAATTTTTCAAACAAGGCCCAAAACTGAAAGGTGCATAGATTGATAGGCAGTTTTAGAAGGTCAACTTCAAATGAATGGTTCATGAAGCACAGGACATCATTCCTAAAAAAATTTATATGGATTTAAATTTATCCTAATTTATAATAACCTCCCAAAAATCATTTTTCTTGAAACCACTTATGTTATTCGTACTGAGTAAAAACCTGCAAGTGACTTCACTATGCCAAGAAGGAAGAAAAGAGAAATGAATGGTTTTGAGATATAAATATCATAATCAGACCCAAAAAAAAATTATTTTAGTTTAATAATATTAAAATACACCCCTTGGACCTATCCCATGTGGCACACTTCTCAAGGAGGTCGTACAAGTGCCCAAATCTTCTCCTTTCACTAAGAAATTGTACTTTCTTCTGCATAACCTACAATTTTTAGTTAGTGACAGCTACTACAAACCTCATAGGACACAAATTTAATAAATCATTATTTTTAACTTTCATAAATCCAAAAAGATCTATACAAATCATTAAATGCACCATTTAGACCCCTCAAAATGACTTAAAATGATAAATAGACCTAGAAAACAAATGACCAAAGCTAGTAAAACACTAAATGACCTTAAAAAAACCTATGAAACACTTTTTAACATCTATATCAACCCCCTATATGATTTTAAAATGAATTTTTTACCTATAGGTGCTCCAATTTGACTAAAAAGTCAAATTTGGGCAACAATATCTTCTCACTCACACTTGGAGCATCAAAACACTCTAGGTTTTTGTTTCACAATTGATTTCTATTCAACTAAATAAAAAGAGGAAAATGTAGACACTAATTTTACATACACTACCTACATGTTATAATCCCCTTCAATTATTATCCACACCCTTATTTACATTTACTCACCGTAATTACTTTGTTAATTACCATTTCCCCCCTTTTCAACCTTCTAAATCTCTAAATATCTAATAAAATACATATAATCCCATTTATCCCTATATCCTAACAAATTACCCTTGATGAAAACCCTGTTAAATAACTTAACATTTTCCAAAAATTACTCCATAGTTAGAACCACCATACAATATGTTTTGCCAATAAACTATAGAATCATTAATGATCCCATGTGATTGTTGTCAATTCTATTCCATCATACATGATTGCTTATACACAACCTCAAATCACCCAAATGATCCTGAAATGACACCATAAGGTTCAAAAAATGCATGTGAGATGAATGACACTCAAGAGAACTCATGACACATACATTGGGTTATCTTATTAATCTACATCAAATCTTTAAATCCTTGTAACTACTATGTCAAAGTAAAAATACACCACCAATCCATATCACCATCAAAAAACATTTCAAGGTTAGTATTGAACTTATTTTTAAGCATAATTTCATCATCTATTTTATTTTACACATTAGTATCATTAATCTGCTCCTTAGGCTAACTCATTATCCTTAGAATTCCTTTTCATAAATCATAATCCAAATTCTTAGTGTTTTAGGAAATTTTACCAGTATCAATGTTAATCATATATATTGTCATAAATTTTAATAAAAATAGTACCAATTCTATGAATCAACATTGATCCCTATTAGAACTATTTAATTGTACAACCTGAGCCTATTTCTATCCTAGTCTGTCCTGATTGTCTATTTTCCTATAAACATTGAACTTGACCCTTAAATGACCATTCTTGGATAATCTCACAAAATAATTAGCATTTTTTATTTAGCAATTTTCTCCCAACCCCTCTTTCTTGATCAGAGTGATATTGCACATGAGCCAAGTCTCTGTGCCATAGCACCAATATTGATCATATCTTAGCCTAACTTGAGATTGTCTAAGAAGATACCAAAGCTGCATAGGAGTTATGAATTGACTATTTTTATTATATTAATGCAATAGAATAAGATTAAATATTCTCATGATCATATGTTATCTAAATTATCAATAAGCATTTGTTATTTTCATTATCATTATTCTTAGCTTAATTGCTAAAATAGGTGGGTTGGAATCCATGAAGAGAAGCTTATACCTTCCTAAAACTGGTATTTTACCAATAAACCCACCCTATTACTTTATTAATCTATCTTGTACATTTTCTTACATGTGTGCAGGTATTCCTTTCCATCCAAAAAGGAGCTCTCATAATTACTTGATCAATAGTTCTCAACCAATCTCGTAGGTATGCCTTATTTTAATTTAAAACCTATTTTTATTTGAGTTTTTTAGTTTGTTTGATGAAGTAATTATCATAACAAATACTTAAGAGTCATAAGTCACAAGAGAACCAAAATACGAATCATAAGGGCCCACCCCAAAACTGTGTATTTTATAGTTCTGGTAAAAGGCCTACAAGTTAAGGAAAATAGGGAAGGGAGGAAAGAGAAGAATGAGTCTAAAAGGAATAGGGAAACATTGATAAACATGGTCAAACATGTCAATAAGATCCTAATACAAACTTGTAATTGACAAACACATAATAACTTTATAATCATATAGAACTTAGGTGTGTATAATGTGTGTGTATGCCCATGTGTGCATACATGCATGTATGTAATTTCATTGGTGTGGAAATATGTGTCAATGTATTTGGACCTATGAAAATCATTTCATCAATTAGAATATACTAGATATATTGCAAAGATTATTGTAAAATTACAAATGTTTTCCCTTCAAATAGTTTCATTATAAAAAGGCATGAATGGATAAGATTGTACTAGATATAAAAATTGAAAGTCATTGAAAGGATTCAAATGGTTTTTATGTTGTGAAAATTATTCCTATAAATATTGATCAATATATCTCAAAAACTTCAGTCCTATGTTATTTTATTTCATCTATTAAAATGTAATAGCTATATTGTAATGACTATTCTAAAACTATAAACGTTTGCCCTTCCAATGGTTTCATTATAAAGAAACATGAATGTGTTATCAAATCATTAATAAAAATACATGAATGGATTTTTCAAGAACTAATATTAAATGTTTCAGAACCTATTGGTGTAAATAATAGGAATAATGAATTATTGCAAGTTTCTTTTAAATTCAATGCAAATATTATTTTGTTAATAAGATATTACTTTCATGATGAAGGCAACATGCCCCTATGATACTTAGTGTCATCCATGCCAATGGAATATGTGCCATTTAAATTCATCATGTTTTCACACATGTGGATTTTCACCTTAAAGTGCCTAATCATGGCATGTCAGTCCTACTTTCATCTCAACACAAGAGAACACAATTATGATTGGAAGCCATTGGTGGACATCCCTCTTATCTCACGCTCTAGATGTTTCTCCAGCATCTATAACCCTCAACCCACTCCCTCTAATCTTGTAAGTCCTATCAACATGGGTGGTGATCGAGACCACATGGATCTAATATCCTGCAAAGAGGTTCATGAAAAAAAATGAGTGGAAAAATCTCAAAAAAGGTGGGCTAACAGAGTACATGGAGTGTATTACCAAGTATAATTCTCTAGTGGTTAGAGATTTTGTAGCTACATGGTCAAAAATAAAGGTTTCCATGAGAGGGATTTCCATGAATGTCTCTAAGGAGATTATAGGTGAATTCACAGGCATGGCTTACATAGGCACTAAATAATACAAGGACCAATCAAATAAATAGGAGTCACTACAGTGTTTATTTTGAACCAATGAATTTGTGCAAATAGAGAAAAAGGGATTTCCCCACACTGACTTGCCCAAATATTGGCCCAAAGTCTATCTACAAGTCATGAGGTACATGACTCTAGAAGGTAAGTACTCCTCGATCTTTTAGAAACATTTTATCTTACTTAACCATTTCATCAGTTTTAAGATCAACCTTCCATATTTTCGCCTAAAATCTCTGGAAAGCACAATCTTCCTTCACCAGGTTAATGTTTCTAACCCAATTTTCACCAAGGCCTTATCTTTATACTAGTGAAACATGGCCATACCCTACTCAGAAAAAATTTCCCCCTTGAAGGATCCTCCTTTGAGGATGACTCCCTAGATAGCCCCCTAGAGGGAAATCCTTCTATGTACTCCTTCCCCATGATAAAACTTTCTCCTCATAATAGTTTGCCTCAGTCACCTCTGGATGACCTTCCTTTAAAAATGCTCTTCATCCCTAAACCCAAACCCATCACCCTCGGCTCTCCCTCCACCCATGATCAAAAATGTAAGGCCATTATAATAGAGGAACATGAGATGAACAAAGTAATGTTGAAAAATTTCAACATAAAGGTCTAACAGGAAGGTTTTGGTTTGGCAAAACTAATCCAAGATTGGAATGAGCTTCACAGGGTGGTGGAGGCCATGACCCATGTTTTGGTGTAGTCAACCCTACCTCTTCCCTTTCCCTAATTCCAAAATCCTCTAAGGACCCCAAATCCCACCCTTGGTTCCCCCAAGGGGTCCCCCCCAAGCATCCCTTCCCCTAGATGAAAGGTAGGAAAAGCCTGAGGATGATTCTTCTATGTGAACTAGTTGAGGGTATTAGGAATCAAATCAGAGCTAAATCTTTGAAAGACAAGACCAATTTCCCACCTAAGGATAATTTTGCTGAGGAGGACACCCAGGAGGGTCCCCCCAATTAACATGTTTGTTGTGTCTGCTTTTGTTTTTGTTGTTTACTCTTTCTCTTTTTGCTTGTTCAACCTTGTTAGGCCTGTTTAAAACTCTATATTTCATGTTTGTGGTTCTGGGACCCCTATAAAACCTAGGTTTATTGTATCTAATAAAAATGTATGACTTTCATGTACCAATAGTACATTAAATAATTAACTTGAATGAAATAATCATGGTGTTTTGATTGTAGTGATACAAATAGTATCAAAAAATCTATTGTCTATAGATATTGCATTGAAAGTAGATGAAAATTTTTATGCATGTTCAATTTGTCATTGTTGTGAGAAGGAATATGTTTTTTAATCCATTTTTCAATCATTGTAAGATTCATGATGTAACTCTCAATAAAATTCATACCCACATTGAAGAGTTTTTTTTTTTCTCTTGAGTATATTTCTTCAATTTACTTAGCATGTTAATTTTTAAGATAATGATATACCTATTCTAGACATGATCATTTCCTAATCCTCAAGTTTTGGCTCATCATTTTGAATATTTAGTAATGTGATGGCAATGTCAAAAAAATTCCAAAAAATTGAGGTATATGATCTTCATCCATTTGACCAACACTTTATTTCTTTTAAAAGAGATAATGACTCCAATGAATAAGGTTTTTCAATGTATGCATCAATGAGGGCTAAAGCTACAAGTGAATTGGTTCAATTCCTAGACACTTGATACAGAATATTTTTTTAAAAATTCAATGAAACAAATGTTTAGATGCACAAAATGAGTGGAGTTATTGAAACATATGATAAAATCCTATGCACTAATGCCAAGATTGATAATTCTATGAGTTAGAAGTTTCTTTAAAGGCAGTTGAAGATGGCTCGTTTAAGTTTTTATTTTTTCAACTACTCGATAACATTTGATTAAAATTTTCTTATCAATTATTTACTTTTCATGGATACTTAAAAATATATTTCAATACAACTTCACCTAAAAGATGAGGGTAGAAATCAACATTTGCTTTCCAAATGGAAAGCATTTTTGGGTTGTGGACATTCAATTTGTTATAATTACAAGAAGGAATGTTTTTTTTATTTAATTATATTTTATGACTATGGAAGATTCCTCATGTAAATCCCAATGGAATTTTCACCATCATTGAAGATTTGTTTCCTTTTTTTCTCAAGCATGTTTCTAAGTGCTCTTAACATGTTTTATTATGAGAACTATGAGATCCTTATTCTAAACATGAGCATCATGTTTTGGGTAAATATTTTTAATATTTAGTAATGTGATGGTTGTGTCAAAATTTTCAAAAATATTTGAACTGTGTGATTTTATTGCATACTTTGGTATCTCCTCAATTGGAGGAAGTTGACCCAAGTTTCCATGAGAATAATTGATCTTCCTCCAAATGGAAGAGATTTTTGCATAAGAAAAAGGCCCTAAAAATATTCAACAATATGGGATAACAATTTTTGGATTTTATTTGTATTCCAAAATCCTACATACAATGTATGGAGAAAAATCTATGGGAAGACATAAATGCTATAATGAGATTTGTGATTGCATTCATAATTGATCCTTTCAAATTAATAGTGATTCATCTCCAAGTTTAGTCTCAAACTATTATACTTCAACATGAACTATATATTGAGTAACCATAAGTTTCCCCATACAACCATTAAGGTAGGGTTTAAATATATGTAATTTTATTTTGACATAATTAATTAAATGAAAAAATATATGTTGATTAAATAAATTTATCATAAGAACCATGTATGGGACACAATTTGTGTGAAAACATAAATGCTTAAAGAGATTTGAGATTACATTCATAATCTATCCTTTAAAATTAATAGCGATGATTCATCTCCAAGTTTAGTCTCGAACTATTGGTGTATATGTTTCTATAGTTACACATTTTCTAAGATACACATTTTAAGAAAAAAGAGTTTGAAAACAAATATTTTTGGTACATTCAATCTCATACTGTTAGTATAGTACTGTAAAAAGATACAATTATCAATGTCTTTGATAGCACACTAGTAGGAATATCTACTGACATGACATGTTTTTAAGGGATGAAAATACTTAATGAAATATGAAATTTCCCAAGGAAAACATACAAGACAAGAAATAAGTTTGCATCTAGACCACTAACATCAAATATTTCATGCCCTTTTTGATCTAGATGGCAGATATTTGATATTAATGGAAGAGCAAATAAATGTGAGGCTTTTACAAAGTTGGATATTTGTATCTAGATGTTATCCCATATCAAGACCTTGGTTGTTTTTTCTAGGTGTACAACATGTCATTATCATGTAGTCACTACTAATGTTAATAATATTATAATAAAACCAACATGCATTAATTAAAATGGAAGTGAGATACAAATAAGATAAATTTGAATGCAAATAAAATTTAAGTAAATTAAAATGTAATAAAGTGGTAAACAAAAGGAACATGAGAAGTCATATGCATTGTGATCAAGTGAAGCAAAATTTAATGTTTAATATGGGGTATTTACATATATCATGTTTGCAATGCAATAAAGTTGTCATCACCATACATTTTGACTAACCTTGATGATCAATGACTAATATTTATTTTATCAACTATGCATAATGAATACATTGAATCCCATTATGGTGGATATGAAATGTAAGAGTTCAAAATGAAAGCACACATGGGAGATAACAAAAACAAACTGAAGCACAAAAAATGTAGATTGTAATTAAGGAATAAAAACATTCAGATAAAGGTTGAGATCAGTTTGTATTTAACATTCCAAGCCTACCTCATTGGAAGAGCTTATCCATTGTATGATTTTGTAAGTTGAAAATGTTTAATGTTTAATGATGTATATAGAATTTTTTAGATGGTGATTTATTATTGGACATTCAAATTTTCAAATTTCAAACTCATGATGTTTACTTCAATCTTGCCTCATCTATTTATTGCCTTTAGAATTTTTGTAACACAAAAAATAGTTCATTTTGACTATTATTAGTGACCAAAAAGTGTACTATTTTTATCATCTATGCAGGAGGAATGTATTCAACCCCATCATTATGAACATGTAATATGATAGTTATAAATTTTATCACAAGCACTACAAATAAAAATTTATGAATTTCATGTTTCAAATCCTTAATTTAGATTGAAAACCACATATTTATCTATAAAATCACTTTTAAATAATGTTATTTATAGAAATAGATTAAACCTAGTAATTATATAGACACACACTATAGATTTTCATAAATGTCATACTCAGGAAACTACATCTGGACAACCAAGATTATATCCTTAAATGAACCTATGATTAAATTAAGTATATCTTCTAGTTTCAAATATAACAATAATAAATGGTGATATTTAAAATGTTAATGCAAACCCAAAAAAATTATGACCAATAATTAATACCTTTGCATCAACACTTCTCACATGCCACAACATTCCACATCTACATCATAGATCATGCATTACCTTCATCCACTCATGGTATACTTACCCCGGTTGATTTAATGACATTGGTTTACCATCTCTTTCTATATCCACATATATTGTTTCAAGAATGACCACATAAAAAAAAATGTTTGTCTCGCCACATTTTTTTAGTGAATCTCAAATTTAAGATCATGAAACTAAGAGATCTACTAGTATGATAAAACAAAATGCAAATATTATCCTTAAACAAAATATATTTTCAAAGGCTAGCTTTATTTAACCCTAAATTGTATGAGGATCTTCTTTTTTACTATGGAGTAAATAGAGTTAAGAATATATAAATGACAATGCTTAATGGTGATAATTAAATCTACAACAAGGCAATTAGATGCTAAACACATATATAACATATGCTAAATTTATTAAACTAAGATATGATAAATATAGAAAGTATAGTTATGATAGATATGGAAATGACAAAGAAACATTATACTTATCTGGTTTTGATGCTAACATGGTTATATATTTGGAACATGTAGGAATAAAATTGGAAAATGATTCTATATTAGTCAAAAAAAATATGGATTGAGTACCTCTATAGTCATGGATACTTGTGTCAACCTTGGATGGTTGCATCGATGCTAGTGTCTAGGTTATACATAGGTGTCTTGTATGGGATACCTACTAGAAAAATATGTGACCCCTTAGATGCTTATGGGTTTATATTTTCCTTCACTTTGGTACATTTAGATCTAGGTCATGTATTGTCACTCCTCATGAAATTATAAACCCCTAGTTCTTCATCTTCATACTGACCTTAGGAAAAATAGGTTAGTGGGATCATGGTGTTGAGATGACCCCAAATACCCCTCTATCAATGAGAATTACCCACATAGCCAATACTCTGAAGAGGGAATCAACCTTATGTAGTTCTTTCTTATGTGTTAGATTGTGTGTGAATCATGTAATATGTGGAAATCAAGTACAATAATGACCTAGCTTATAACTTGGAAAATATAGCTCTTAGGATGCTACTTTACTACTTCATACCTATATATGTGTAATATCTATGACTAATATGGAAATAGGAATAAATAGGGGAACTTTTCTCAACTAAATTCTCTTTGAGTGATCTTTGGTATAAATGTTAGGTGAGGAATGAATGAGGGTTAATCTTGTATTTATTTCAAAATCCCTTTGGATAAATAAATTACATTAAATAAATTAGGCTAACCATTAGGATATTTTTCATTTGAAAATTAGATGACTTTTATTGCACTAAACACTTGTATTAGAGAAGGACACCTACATCGATGCAGGTGTTTGTCCTGGATGCAAGTGCCCAGGGAGCAAAAAAACATGTATAGGCTCAAAACTTGTAAAAATGGAAGATAATTACATTTTAAGAATTATGGAAAAGATAGAAGCCATCAAACATCAACATAATACTAAAGGACTAAGAGATAGGTAAAGTGGAATAAGATAGAGTAGATGCAAGAATTATGAAAGTGGGAAAGGTCTAAATTTGAGAAGAACAACCAAGGTCTAAGTTTTCTAAGAGTACAAGACTAAGGTTCTATATAATACATAAATATCATCTATGTTTTCCCCCCTTTAATTTAGTAATTAAATTGTTAGTTTAAAGGAAAATAATATATACTTGGGTGTGTATAACACACCTTGTCTTTGCATGAACCCAACTTGAGTGCTTTGCTTGTGACTAACCTGCAACCAAGATCATGTTATAGTAAATAATAAATGCATATAATCTAGAATTAAAATTATTTGAAATTGATTGAAATTGAAAGATCAAGGTTTAAGAGTACATATGTGTATCGATGTAGGTGTTTACTTATTAGTAAGTTGATTGCTCTGAAAATGACACTAGGAAAAATATAGATAAATCTAGAAAGTGCATATATCTAAGGATATAGATATATAGAGATTGGAAGGCACATGCCCCAACCTTGGATAAAAGGTGAGTTTCCACCTAACATATGAGATTATCTCAACTGCACAACCCAATGATACTTATAACCTAGTGAGGCTAGATGATACAATCAAGTCCAACCTAAAAACTTGGCAATATTAAGTAATTTAATCACCTCAAACATACCAAAAGTGAATGAACAACTTTATTATATTGGCTCAATATAGTCCATAAATGTTTGTTATGGGTATCAATGCGTAAAAGTCCATGATATGGTGATAGCCTATATAAGATTTTTAAAATATGAAACTGATTTGGATTTTGAAATATTCGATGCACATTGTATATAATATGCACCTTAAATATGTCTGATGTTGAGTGCATGTATAACAATGGTGTACCAATGTATATAATTTTTCCATAACTATGAATTTGAAGCATATAATTGTGTGTTTTGGCTAATTCAAAAACTGTGTATGGAGGACATCCTTCCAAAGCATGCCCCCATTATATATGGAGAGATCTAAAAATTGATAATAAGTACCAATGTGATAAATTTGAAAATTGATATAAGTTCCAATGTTGATAACATGTTTCAAAAACATGCCCCCACTGTAATTTGGAGATCCTAAATATTAAATAAGTGTGGAGAACATGTGAAATGAGCCATTTCATTCCCCAATTTTTTTATTTTTTTTTTCAATCAAGGGTTCTTTTTCAATTTATGTTTACACTACATAAGTCCCAATAGTGTATTTAAATGGTATTTTCAAGGTTTGTTATAAATCTAACTTAACTAAGAGTAATCATTGTTAAAATAGTACTCCTTTTAAATGATCCTTGCTTAAAAGATTGAAATAAATGATATATTTCCATAAATTCATCTATCCTTTTGTATTTTGATTTATATTTTATTTAGTTAAACAAATTAGTCAAAGATTAATAACCAACTCTATTCTATCATAAAACCCAATTGTAAGGATCTACTATTTATCCAATGCAAATGGTTAACTCTTTCACACTCATACCCTCTAACCAATTATTATGAGTTTTTTTATAATTAATTATTATGGAATGTCATTTTGTCAATTTTACACTTTTGTGAAATGTCACTTTCTATACCAAGGGTCTCAAAGGATCATCTATATACTATGTGGCAACTCAGTCAAATTAAATTAATTATTATATGATCAACCATGACTACACGAATATAGATTTCATTTAGAAGAGGCAATAGTATTTTACATTAGAAAAGTCTCTATGGTTTCAAGTCTATGGGGATATGAATCACCCATAAAGCTAAGTATTCAACCAAATCCCATTTAAAAAATTTATTGCAAAGGAGTTCAACTCTTAAAATGCAACTCATTATCTTACTTAAGAAAATGACACTATGATTATAAATCATTGGCTTCTCAAGCCTTAATAGTAAAAAGACACCATTACTAATCCAATAATAACCCAAACCACAAATGACTTTATATATCCTATTTTTATTTTAATATCATAATATTTAAAGAAATATGATGAAATAATAGATGAGAACATCCTTAGGAATTTTGTTGATGAGATGATGAACCCTTAAACAGAAAACCCTCGAATGCTTCATCAAATTTATTTCTCACTATTACATGCCTCATAATGTTTAACTAGAAGACCATATTGAGAGATAAAATTTATGCCATAATGATTAAAGAAGATAAAATAGTCATAAGATGAATAATCACCTAATAATATCTATCCATGATGCATATAAAATATCATACATCTTAGTATAATCATAGGTCTCGTTACATAATTCTCAAATAAATTAGAACTAGTGAATTTGAGTAATATTAACTAATACTTTGAGCTTATAGAGTATGAATCACTATATAACCTTAAATACTATCTACCCACATGCACATAATCATATTGATGTGAAAAATAGACAAATTCAACCAGATGAGTACATAGTTCAAAACATGATATGAGGATAGATACAACATATTCATATTGTGTAATTAAGAATAATATATGGATAACTACAGGATACTATTATCATTATTTAAGGATGAAATTCATAAATTAAAACATACATAATTTTATTTCCCTAGTATGATATCCAATACAACCATTTTCCTTAAATGATAAGGTACAAAGTTTCTCAAATAAATAGCTGACCACTAAACATAATCTATAATTTACAATAAATAGTTCATTGCTTTGGACAATTAGCTTAGATCAACAATAATTAACTACACAATGACCAAACATTTATAAGGTTACAACTTGTACCTATAATGATAATAAAAAAATAGGTCAACCTAAGATGTCAAAGTTACTTTTCATCCTAATAATTACTCATACACTAATATTAAAATAATAGCAAAATATCTAGAAATACGATATCATAGTCATCTAAGAGATATATCATGGCCAGAAAACCTTCCTGAAACCATTTGTTACTTCCTTTAAGAAATAATAATGAATATAGATAATAACATCCTTTCACATGTGAAATTATTAAATCCAACATCAAAATGTCCACTTAAATGTACTAAGAACACAACGGTCCTAACATTTAGGAATGAATTATTATTTACCCAAGAGCATAAAAGTAAGTATCATGAATTTAAAAGACATTATCAAGAGTGGATCAAGCATACTAATAATTTCAAGGAATTTTACTAAGGAAATTAATTCCTTCCACATTTTTTAGAGGATGAAAACTGGGGGATATGACAACCCATTTTCTAAAAACAAATGTTAACTAAAAGGTTAAAACTAATTTATAATTGACTTGTGTTAGTAGGTCAAGTGTGAAATTGATGATATGGTATAACACTTTTAATACCAATGATTTATGATGTAATAATGAGTGTTAATAGCATAAGATGCACTTACTGAACAAGGCTAACTCATTATGTCTCATTTATAGATTTCATAAAATATCTAGATTTTAGTATCTAATGTTTAATCTAGTTTTTAGTTGTGACATAAAAATTAGTATGGTGAATGATTATTGTATGTAATGATCCTAATTTAATTTGGTCTTACAATGTAAAGGATTTGTGTAATAGCTTTTTGTCTCTTAAAACTTCTTACCTACTAGTAAATGCACTAGCTGGAGTATTATAAAATTAAAATAGTTCAGACCTTGTTGGTGATTCTTATTGAATAAATGTTAAGTTGAACCTATAATAGTTCAATAATAAATTTTAATCTCCTTATTCTAATTCTATAATAGTGTTTCATCTATTTATGGATTATTTAAGTTTTTACTTAATACTTTTATTCTTATAGTGATGTTTAGCAATCTCGATTTTAGGAAAAGGTAAGAATTGATATTTAACCTTCAATTTACATTATATGAGAGCATGAAGATCATGGAGAATAAAAATTTTCAATTCATTATGAATTTTCCTCTTAATTTTTCTAAGAATAAGGCTCTTAGTTCATGCAAAGCTTGACTAGCTACAATTTCCATTTTGATGGAAACTTTTAACATATTAGTGAGTTGTTATTTTTGGCTTATTTGTTGTAATATTTGCCAACCTTTATATATATATATATATATATATATATATATATATATATATATATATATATATATATATATATATATATATATATATATATATATATATATATATATATATATATATATGACTAGTTTGTCATTATATAGGCTTCTTGCTTTGAAAATTGGATGAAGCATCTCTCAATGGTTGACAAACATTCATAATTCAATGGCCTCCATTATTTACAATTCTTAAGGTTGAAAAGTTTTTAGTGTGATACTTCTTATCTATGTTTTCCTATCCAATTAAGGGAAATTATATTCATGTAAAATATGATATTTCATAAATATTTTGGCTATCACTTTTAGTCATCCTCTCCTCCTTAAGTAATTTCCTTGGTTAGGCACCACTTTCTGATATTGATCAAGCAGAAGAAAATGACTTATAACCTTTTCTTGTGTATTTCCTAGTTAACTTCATTGGAGAATAATTACCTATCTTGTGAATGTATTTGAATCTTGTTGTTTAGACTCACATCTTTTCCTTAGTGAATAATTTAAATAAATGGGTGATAAAAATATGCCTTTAATGGAATCATTGTGTATTAAATTGAATTGAGTATAGTGGATCTATTTTATAATAATAAAATATTGATTTAAGGCTATTTAAGAATCAACTCAATATGTATACCATTATCCTACCTTTATTATGGAAATTCCATTTGAAGATTAATTTTTTTGGTTGTAATTTCCGTCCTCTACTCTAGTAGGAATACATTCGATAAAGATCCATTAATATCATCAGATGGATTGAAAATAAAAATACCTCTAGTGTGCAAGCCTAACCATTTTTTCTTTATATAATAATACAATTCATAAATAATTTAGTCTAACATGTTATGGTCATTTTTATCATTCACTGTTGGTAGGAAAATAGGATTGAGTATACTCTCATCCAGGGTTTCACCTAGATTGTCTTGCTAGAGGTTCTCACCTCTAATTTGATTGACATGGTGATTATATTTCAAAAAATAAACCAAATTCATTCCCCAATTTATTTATTTTTTAAAATTAAGGGTTATTTTATAATTTTTACTTGCACTATACAAGTCCCAATAGTGTATTTGAATGGCATTTTCTAGGTTTGTTAGAAATATAACTTAACCAAGATTAATCAATGTTAAAAAAGTAATCCTTTGAATGATCCTTGCTTAATATATTTAAAGGAATGATCCCCTTCCATAAGTTCATTTGTCCTCTTGTATTGTGATTCATATTTTATTCATTTGAACAAATTGGGAAAAGATCCATAACCAAGTCTATTATATCATAAAACCCAATTACAAGGATCCATTATTTATCCAATGTAAATGGTTAACCCTTTTGTACTCATACCCTCCAATATATTATTATGAGTTTCTTTGTAATTAAATATTGTGGAATGTCATTTGGTAAATTTTACGCTTTCATAAAAATGTCACTTTCTATCCTAAGATTCTAAAAGGATCATCCATTCACTACGTGGAAAGTCCTTCATAGGAAATTAATTATTATATGATCAACCATGACTACACGAATATAAATTTCATTTAGAAGAGTCAATATATTTTGATTTTGTTAGGAAAGATCCCTATGGTTTCAAGTCTATAGGGATATGAATCAACCATAAAGCTAAGTATTCAACCAAATACCATTTAAAACTTGCATTCTAAAGGAGATTAACTCTTAACATACAACTCTTTGTCTTACTTCATAAAATTACACTATGAGTATAAAACATTGGCTTCTCAAGAATTAAGAGTAAAAAGACACCATTACTAATCCAAAAATAACCCAAACCATATATGGCTTTATATATCCAATTTTTCTTTTATTTTCATAAGATTTAAAGAAATGTGACAAAATTATAGATGAGAATATCCTTATGAATTTTGTTGAGGAGATGATCAACCCTTAAACAAAACACCCTTGAATGCTTCATCAAAATTATTTTTCATTATTACATGCCTCACAATGTTGAACTAGAAGACCATATTGAGAGATAAAACCTATGGAAAATGATGGAAGAAGATAACATAGTCATAAGGTGAATAATAACATGTTATACATCTATCCATGATGCATATATAATATCATATATCCTAGTATAACCATAGGTTTTGATACATAGTTCTAAAATAAATTAGAACCAATGAATTTGAGTAATATTAATTGATACTCTAAGATTTTAGAGGAGTAATAATTATATAACATTAAATACCATCAACCCACATAAACATAATCATATTTAAGATGTGAGAAATAGACAAATTTACCCAGGTCAATACATAGTTCAAAACATGATATGAGGATACATAAAACATATCCGGATTATGTAATTAAGAATAAGATCCTGACATCTATAGGATACTATTAAAATTATTTATGGATGAAATTATAAAATTAACACATACAAATTTTTCTTTCCTTGGTATGATATCTAATACAACCATTTTCGTTAAATGATAATGTACAAAGTTTATCAAATAAACAGTTGATCTCTAAACCTAAGCTATATTATATAATGAATAGTTCATTACTTTAGACAACTATCTTGGATTAAAAAAAAAGAATGAGAGATATTAAATCCATAATAGCCAAATATTTATAGGGTTAAAACCAGTACCTATAATGATGGTAAGACAAATAAGTTTGCCTAAGTTGGAAAAGTTACTTTCCTTCTTGCTAAGTACTTCTACACCAATATTAGAATAACAAGACAATTAGAAAGGACCAAAGTCTAAAGGAGTTTATTAAAGTGCCCATCTTGCACCTAAACAACATAATAGCTTACACTACCCATAATGTATTGGTTCTAAAAAATTTCAATTGTTTCCAATATGGTCCAAACATAACATAAGCTAAGTGATCATTGACCACATAATTCATCTCAATGAAAAGAATTGGAATATTAATGTAATAATGACCAACATTTTTCATGCTTTTTCAAAAATGAATACAATCATCCAAGGTTATTTTTTTAGTAAACAAATAAAAAAATAGCACTAAATAGTTATCTTCTAGATAAAACTATAGTTACAGAGTGAATGTAATTATTTAAAACAACCACCTTAACAAGGTGAAAATATTAAAGTATATACCTTGTATTTATCATTGAAACAAACCTAATTCAATAATTCTAACCATAAAATTACTTCAACAATGAAACCTTACAATAAAACAAGGATTGGCCTTATGTTGAAAATTTATAGCATATACATAATACAAGTAGCCTAGACACAAGATAACTCATAGTCTACAACCCAACACATAAATAAAATAATACACTCTTCAACAAAATCTTCTTGCTCATAATAAATCATTACTAAACCAACATTAATAATTAGTATGCATTTATTCCATCACTTTCATGCATCTAATGGAGGATTCAACATAGAAAAATAAAGCTAACAAATCCAATCAACACCTCAAGTTGAGAGAATAGGAGTTATATCCCAATAAACTTCCTTAAAGAAAACACTACATAAAAACTCATTATATAATTTCATGCACAATTAGCGATAACTTTATATTTATCATGAATCCAATCATATAAGCAACTATATACCAAGATTTAATCGTTAGACTGATGCCAAAATAATGTCAAGATTTAAAACACCAACAAATGAAAGAATTCAATTGAATAGTAAGTTGATATGATTATCACAACATGCCAGATCCCTAAATTTTACATGGCTCAATAAAATTGAACCTATTTTATTTTCAATGACCCCATAAACTTTATCAAACATAGTAGGGTCAAAAAGGAAATAAGAATAGAATGATGACCAAAATACCATCCATTTACCTAAAATGTAATAACACATAAATAAAAATAATTGTAGTCTGCAATAAATTCAAGCAGCTATACAAATCAATCTTTAAGACTAAAATACTAGCATAGACCTTTTTAAGGTCCCCATATATGGGACAAAAACATGACCTGAACACACTGATCAAAATTGAGCTTCAAAATCATACAGTAATTTTTCTAAACCCTACTTTATTTTTAGCAAGAAGAAAGCAAACTAAAAATTCCTTTTTCCAAGCCAACCCACAAAAAGAGGTTGAGCCAATAATCAATTAGAATCAGTTTGTAAATGAAACCTATAACACAAAATTAAATAATCATGATTTATAATTGATAAGGGTTCCAAGTAGAAACTTTGCATGCATGTTTCCTCAATTATAAATAACACATTTCAAAATCTAAAAAACCCATACAACCAAATGCAAAAAGAGAAACAATTACATGTTTTACTCACCACTACCAGGTAGGAGGAATAATCACTAATATTGGTTATACAACATTTATGCAAATACATTTGGCTCATATATGCTAGGAGCTCGTATATGCATACATGCATATTCATATATGAGCCCATATCATATTGAAAATCCTTATTATTTTCCATAATATTATTCAAGTTGTAATGTAAAAATAATTAGTTGAGAGGAAATGTAGTTTGCCCAGGTTTGTGCCAACTATTTAAAGAGCTTCTAATAGAACCCTTGGAGAAACCTCATCATCCACTTTACCCCAAAAGGATTTTTACCATACACTTACAACTCTTTACCATTTTCCAAAAACCTCTCCACTATCAAGGAGATACAAATTTATAAATGACCTCTTGTTATAAAGTACTCCTTTGGTTTCCACAAATGGTCATGCCATCTTTGTCTAGTGGCTTCCATGACCCAAATTATGCATAGTAAGAAAAAATCAATAGCTTGGACTTCCTACTTATAATGCCTTATAATAGTAATTTCTAAAACTTTAGAGTTTGTCGAAATCAACATGACTACTAGATTTCAAAATAATCATTTAATTATTTTTACCAAATCCAAAATGTCCCCAAAGTATACTTAGATAACTAGGTCTTAATCCCATCATGATTTTATCACATTATTGACCAAGTTGAAAATAAAATTGATATTATGCCAAAAATTACCATCATGTGGACCAAAGGTACCAATCTATAAACCAATGGTGCCTTCAAAAACAATGTGGCAAACAAGTTACATATTTAAAACAAGAGTATACCTATACACATTGGATAGCTCTTTACTTCCTGATAAAATTATTTTTTATATGACTTGATCTAAGTGCACAACATATTGCAACACTACTCCAAACGCAGAATTGACCTCTTTGCCAAAGACGAACTGGGATAAACTAACACAACAAAATAAGTTGAGCAATATAAGGCCTCTTGACTATCACCTTGTCTAAAGCTTGAGCATTTTCAAGCTAAAATACTCATGACTTAATAATTATCATAACCACCTACCATAGATATGCTTTAACCAAATTACTAGCTTTTTCTATGCTTAAAACAAGATGATATTAAAACTTAATGTTGTAACATCATCTTTCTCAGTGATTGAGTACCATGTCATTTGGAAATATTCATGACAAAATAATAGGAACAATTGATCAAATACCAATAATGGTCTTAGTTAGAACAAAATACCATGTTTGAAACTCAACAATAAAAGTCATAATTAATATGATGGTAAAGATTATCCTTTGCTAAAATTATAGTCATCTAAGAGAGATATCATGGCCAGAAAACCTTCTAGCAACTATTTTTTAATTCTATAAGTAAGAAAGATGAATAGAACCAGGAAAATCCCTTTCCATGTATCATTATTGAATCCAACATCAAAATTTCCAATTAAATTATCTAAAAACACAACAATCCTCACATTTAATTCTTGTGCCATTATCAAGAGTGGATAAAGAATAATAATCTTTTAAAAGAATTTTACTAAATAAATGGATTCCTTCCACATTTTATAGAGTCTAAAAACATAGGGATATGACATCCTCCCTTCCTTAGAAAGGCATCATCCTGGTGCCTACGATAAAATATAAGTATCTCACTTATTTAAATTTTAGGCAAGCCTATTTTTAGGCAGCAATACTTGCTTCAATTTATGTTTTCCTTGACAGATTTCTAACATGATTCTAAAAATTAGATATAGTAATTTGAATTTGAAATAGTCTCATGTTAAAAAAATTCTGTCATAATATGGATATGCTATCAATAAATCAACAACTATATGATAATAAATTCAAAATAGGAAATAACTTGAATATTTTAACATAATTATCTACCATCTAATTCTTAATCAGTCATTGATTTAGCATAAAACAACTAATTTTGTGATATATTCCTCATTCTAGGTGTGGTGTTTTACACAATATTCAGTTATGTCCCACACATAACTTACTAACATTCACCTTAGAATGCTTTCCCCTAAAGTAATCATAATATCATGTGGTAATTTCCACCACTTTTAGTTATGCCTCATGCACAACTTCTTCCCATCCAACATAGAATATAATAAAACCCTACTACTATGATAACCAAGAATTCATTGTTCATGGGTAGTGTATCACCCTGTACCAACCACACTAAATATTGGAGAAGCCACTATAGGTAGTTGCATGCAACCCTTAAGGTTTTTCAACATGTTCTCCATACCTTTATGAGATCACATGATGGTTTAGGGATCCCAATCCCACCATATTTTATTTTCTAACTTAGAGCATTTACCCATGTTTTTTTCTCCCTCAAAGAGTCCAGTGGGTACCTAGGATTTTCCAACCACATGATTAGGGATTTACATTATTCCTTCTAATCATAAGTATACCTTATAGTCATGATTTTAAACAAATAAATTGATCATAAGCATACCTTCTAGTCATTATTTTTAACAAAATGCAACAAACCGTGTTCAGTTTTTTTTAAACTCCTATAGTCTCATACCCACAATAGCAAACAAAATCCAAAAAAAGAATCATGAAATAAAAAATTTATCACTTAATTACAAAACAATCAGAATGAAAATTTTAATAAACCCATAAGGGCCAATCAAAATACTCAAAATACATATTGAACATGCTTCCAAATTATGCCCCCACTAAATTTAAAAATTGTGTCAAGTGTGGATAACATGCCTCTATGACATGCCCCCTTTTATATAACCCCACTTTTAGGTAAATAAAGAATATAAATTGGCAATTACCTCACCTCAAAAGTATAATACAATTGCATAATATGTGAATGGAACCATGCAACATATACAAGGAACATGTCCAGGTAAATGTATCATTGAAGCACATATAATAATGTGCTCACATCAAAGCCTAAGATGGTCATGCCAAGTTGCACCATCATTAGGATCATACATGTAACCATTTTTAAGGAATAATATCAAGACTTTGGTTTGTCTTGAATAAATGGCTTCTAAACAAATGTTTTGACAATTTGAGTATTTGTGTATGAAAAACCAATCACACCATAGGTTAGAGCATCTTTATTGGAAATCATTTTTTATTATTTTATTTCATTATTTGTAACCTATGGGATATAAACTAGAAAATCATTGTACATCTGCTCTTTCTCATTGTAAAAAGATGCATTTTGATCATTATGTAACATTACCATTTGGAATTGTTCTTTCAAAATTTCTTGCTTTCGATCATTATATTAAAATTTTGGTATGTCTTTTTTAGAATTTGGAAAATTAGAAACTTCCATATCATGTGAAGGCTCATCCACATTTGATAATGATATAGCTTTTGAATCTTGAGGTGGATGTGTAAAAGGTGCCTCCTTTTGTGTTTGAGTCTCTTTTGGTACTCATTTTTGTTCATTGGACATCTTTGCTTTAGGAGAAATTATCTTGTATATCTTTGTTTTCAATGCAAAATAACAATCAGTATGGTGACCATGTATTATATAATATGCATAGTAATATTTATATTTTCACAAGGGACATAGAGGAGGTAGATTGATCAAATTATTTCTAAGCATCTCCCTTAGAATCTCACTTGACCTCTTAGTAGGTTTTTGTTCACTTGTAGAATGATTGGTATTAGGTGACTTTGGTTTTGGATTCAAATATTGATATGTATTATTATTAGGCACATAATTATTATGAAAAGGTATAAACACATGGTTCACACTAGCATAATGTGGATTATTTTTATATGAAATCTGATATTGTAATAAGGTGATCTTTGAATTTAGAGATTGATTTTACTTTTATAGCTCATGCATTAACATTTTCATAATATTGATTTGTTCTTTTAGGGTTTTAAAAACACAAACCTTAGGTATTTCAAGTTTATTACCTTCATTTAAAACTATAGGGTGGGCCACCTTACCCCTTAGATAAGTGATATCTTGGACCTGGTTAGAGGAATGAGAGATATCACCCTTCTTAAGGTTAAGAAGAGTAATAAGACCTTTATATCTATTTTAAATGTTCTAATTAGGGGGGAAAAATGAGGAATTTTTAAAAATATCTGTTTGGATGACAATATGCGTCAATCAAGGTATAATCCCCTTGTAAGCATATGTATGTAGATATTTTATGACCATATCAGGGTAAAACCCTAAGTTAAAGTTTCAAATAAAAAAATCCATCACAATCCTAAATTGGATTAGGATCATATTTTTTACTATGGAGTATATAGGGTTAATAATATAGAAATGACAATGCACAAGTCTAATAATCAAATCTACAACAGAATAATCTGATGTTAAATTTAGATATAACATATTTTGATTTTATTAAATTGAGATAAGCTAAATATAGAAAGTAAAACTATGCTAGATATGGAAATGGAAAAGAAATATTATATGTAGTTGGTTCTAATTCCAACATAGTTCAAGATCTAGAACAAGTTGGAAGTAGACTGTAAGATGATTCTAGAATAGTTGCCAAATTTTGGATTGAGTGCCTCTATAGCTACAAACACTTGTGTCTACCTTGGACAGTTACATCAATGCTGGTATTTAGGTTTGACACAGGTATCTTGTATGGAATACCTTCTAAAAAATAATGCAACCACTTGGATGCTTTTGGGTTTGTCTTCATCTTCACTTTGGTGCATTCAGATCTGGGTCATGGACTATCACTTCTCATTAAATTACAAAACCATAGTTCTTTATCTTCATGGTAACCTTGAGGGAAAATGGGTTAGTGGGCTCATAGTGTTGAGATAACCCCAAAAAACCCTCTATCAATGAACATTGATTACATATCCAATACTCTAAAGAGGGCATCAGACTAATGTATTTTTCTCTATGCATTATATTGTGTCTAAATCATGCAATATGTGAAAATCAAGTACAATATTGACCTAGCTTGTAAATTAGAAAATATATGACTTTCGATGCTCCTTAAATATTTCATACATGTAGATGTGCAATCCTTATTTTTGATATGGAAATATGAATAAATAGGGAAGCTTTGCTCAATTGAATGCTATTTGAGTGCTCTTTGGTATGAATGATAGGTGAGGAATGAATGAGGGTTGATCTTGTATTTATATCAAATCCCTTTAGATAAATAAATTATATTAAATCACTTAGGCTAACCATTAGGATATGTTTCATTTTTAAATTACATGACTTTTAGGGAATTGGACACTTGCATCAGGTTAAGACACTCGCATCGATACAGGTGTCTATCTTAGATGCAAGTGTCTAGCAAGCAGGAAAACACGTACAAGCTCAGACTTGTAAAGATGGAAGATAAGAGTATTTTAAGCATTATGGGAAAGATATAAGGCCTGGATCATCAACATAAGACCGATATAACTAATAAATATTCAAAGGGGCATAATATTTAGTATATGCAAAACTCTTGAAAGTGAAAAAGGTCTAGAAATGAGAGGAATAACCAAGGTCTAAATTTTGCAAGTGTAAAAGACTAAAGTGCTATATAATCCATAAATATTGTCAACAAATACTTACTTGGGGATATACCATCAAAAACCAAAACTCCAACCCTCATTCATTAGGGAAGAACATATTATATCCAAAAAATAATCCCCATTATGAAATAATAAATTCCAGTAAACAAACATATTAACTCTTAGCTATAGGAAAAATCCATGTGAAATATGAGAGAGTAAAATAAGCTTCTAAAAATCATTCAAATATCCATAAAATCTATGAAAATACCCACTTATCTTCCAGGTAAGTTCACAGAGTTGGGGGATATTCTTTTGGACATTTTACATAATGCGATCACATTATTTAAATTATGGATTAAAAATTACTGATCTATAACATGATTGCATTAATAGATAACGTGATCACATTATAATAAAAAGAATAATGTGATCACATTACTTTTGTTTTTCACATTAAATCAATGAACATGTAGATGGAGTGAACTATGGATAATAGGTCATGTGATCAAATTATCAGTAATATGATTGTATTATTAATATTAGGATCACATTCCTATTATTTTTTACATAAAATCATGTGGTGTTGTACACGAATCCAACTTTGGCCAGAAGTATAAGTTTACATTTATATTTTTACAATCCTTATACTTTAAATTTATTTTAGTAAATATAAAAAATTAGGGTTACCTTACATCTGATAGAGTTAGTCTCATATTTGTTGCCTTACATGTGCAAAATAGTTTTCCAAAATCTAATATGATCATTACTTAAGCATTTTTAGGATCTAAGTATTAAACCTAAGGATTTTAGGACATATTTTTTGTAATTTATGTCCATTTTTGGTATACATATAGTCATTTTTTAGGATTTTGTGCCTTCCAAATTGATTCTTAGAATTTTTAGGAGTCCTAAGTTTATCAAAATTGAATTTTGTAAACCAATCACTTTGAAATTGATGTAAAGTGGTGTGATTGGGGTAGCATAGGTCACATTCATGATCTACACACATAAAATAACTACTTTGTGTTAATTTCAATTGTTCATCATCCCTCCCTCATCCTTGATCATTTCTTACTCATGCCTCATCACCCCTAATCACTCTCTCATCATTTTTCATTATCTCTAATCATTTCATAATTGACCCTCACTATCCATATTCATCTCTAATCATTACTTCATTATCCCTAATTACTCTCTCATTAACCCTCACTATCCCTCATCATCCCTAATCATTCACTCTTCATCCCTCATCACTCCCTCATTTACCCTCATCATCCCTTGTCGTCTTTAATCACTCCCTCATCATCCCTAATCACTCCCTCATTATCTCTCACCATCTCTCATCATCCCTTATCACTCTCTCATAATCCCTAATCATTGTTTCATCATCCCTAATCACTCCCTCTTCATCCCTCATCACCCATAATCACTCTTTTATTGACCCTCACCATTCTTCATCATTTATAATCACTCCCTCATTTACCTTCACCATCCCTCATCATCACTAATCACTACTTCACCATACCTCATCATCTCTAATCACTCATTATTCATCTCTTATCACCCCTAATCACTCCCTCATTAATCCTCGCCATCTTTCATCATCTATAATCACTCCCTCATCCTCCCTAATCATTCTTTCATTGACTATCACCATCCCTCATCATCTCTACTTAATTATTCCTCATCCCTCCTCATCCTTAATCACTCCATCCATTACCTTGATGGTGGTATTTTTTTGGGGTTTAAAAATTTTAGGAACTATAAGTGGAGAGTTGGGTGATATCATAAAATATAAGACATAGTGATCAAAATGATGTGGAGGCAAATTTGAAACATAAATATTTAACACCTATGAAAAAATATGGGCCTATTAGAAATGATGTAATTCACATTTCAAAAATATACTAGAAAAAGAGAATCAAGTAAAACCACCATAGAACCAAAAATGGGTAGTAAATACATGAGGATCACCAAGCTATGTGATTTCCTAAAACCAATTAATTGATTTCCATATGAGGGTATTTTTTGATCTGAATAATTACATTGAAGGCCTTCTATTTGTATGTCTATTGATTGACTCATCATACCATATAGTGGAAAATAATTTTCAAATGATTATAATAAGTATTCCAAGATTGGAAAGTGGTGCTTAATTCATAACTTCAATATTCAATCCAATGAAGAGTGTCACACTATAAGCTCTCTACTTTCACATCTTGAGAAGTGGGTACAAGTTATCTATCACTATAAAAAGGTAAGTAGATAATAAATTATGAACCCAATGATATGGTGGATACTAAAATTATCTCTACTTCCCCCAACAAGAAATTATATGAATTAAAAATATTGGGATCAATGGTGATCCAATACACTTCATCATTTATAATGGAAGTCAGAAGAATTTAATTTATCCAAAAGCATATTTTCAAAAATTTAAATTTAAATTTATACATCATGCATAATCATATGCTAGTGTATGGTGTAGTGTAGGCCTTGAGAAATGGAACACCTAGTAGTGTCACTTAGTGTACAAAATCAAACTTTTTAAAGATGCAATCTTAAATGTGACATTTCACCATTAGAGGTGTGTGATGTTTTACATGTGTTCAACCATATATTTACCTTTGAAATGTAGTCTATGAATTAAATACTTGAAATTTTGTGATAGATTATCATGATCTGAAATACCATATATCATAGTTAGTTCATAACCTTTTAGTCATTAGTGTTAGGAAGTGCAAGAATATTGTTAGTTCTAGTAAGAAGTATATTCTTGATGGTAAGACATAAATTTAATAACATCCTTATGTTACTATATCATAGTGTGGTTTATCCAAAAATAATAAAGACAAAATAATTCTACCATAAACTAGATGAATACAAGGATATCTTTTAGTCACCTAAATAAGTTCCTACATATTGTGCACTAAACAATATTATTTATTTGATAACTTAACTAACTCTACCTCAAACCTCTTTATTCAACATATCATTTCTAGAGAATGAATTTATCAAGTAGTATATCCATGAAATCATGGATAATAGACACATCATGCCCAAATCATTGCCTTGCAAAAGCCCAATTGTGCTTGTGTTAAAGTTGTGAATCAATTAAAAAAAATCTTAAAAATATTAAAGTGAATAACTATTATCCTCATATAAATAGTAAGGTATTTTTCTTCCATATCCATGATGTATAATTCTTTTCCAAAATTGATCTTAATTTTGGGTATCATCATATTCATGTTGAACCTGTAGACATTTAGAATATAGTCTTAAAAACAAAGGAAGGATTGATTGACTAGTTATGCCTTTTAGGTTAACTCAAGTAGAGAATTCATTCATTGAGATGTTGAACAACATCCTCAGGTCCTTTACCTATGTCATTTTTTTAATCTACCTTGATGACATCTTAATCTTTAAAAAAAATAGGATGAACATATACACCATGCTAAACTAGTGTTTCACATTTTTCAGAAACATGTTTTTATGATAACATGAATAATGGTCATTTTTCATGCAAGAAATAAAATATTTGGGATACATTACAAACATAAGGATTGCATGTGTGAACCTGACCAAGATTTAAGTCATATAGGAATGAGAATCACTAAATAAATTTGTATCTGATTTAAATATTCTACAAATTAGAAAATTATATAAGATATTTATGTTTAATTTTCATCTTTTGAACCAAGATACCAAAGGTGGAACCAAATAAAGTTTCATCTAGTCAGCTACACAACAAAGATAATTCGATGAACTAAAATTTAGACTCTATTTTATGTTAGTACTTATGTTACTTGAGTATAAATTTGGAAGATCATCCAATTTATTTAATAATAAAATTGACTATCATAAATGGGTATTGACAACACAACAAGTCCTAGAAAAGAGTTAATTTATATTATAATGAATTAAACAGCATATGATTGAGATCAAAGATATTTTTAGAGTATATACTTATGTTAGATGATGAGGGAGAGATTAAGGATGGTGAGGTTCGATTATGGAGTCTTGAGGGATGGTGAGGTAAGGTGATGGTCAATGAGGGAGTGATTATCAATGATGAGGGATGAGGAAATATTGATTAGGGATTATGAGGGATTAGGAGGGAGTGATTAGGGATGATGAAAGATGGTGATAGTCAATGAAGGAGTGATTAAGGATGATAATATTTAGTGATTAGAGATGATGAGAGATAATGAAGGTCAATGAAGGAGTGACTAGGGTTGAGGAGGGATAAGGAGGGAGTGAATAGGGATTAGGAATATATTAGGGATGATGAAATATGAGGAAAGAATAATTAGGAATGATGAAGGATGGGGAGGGAGTGATTAGGGATGATGAGGAATTTTGAGGATCAATGGAAGAGTGATTATGGATGATAAGGGAGTGATTAGAGATGACTAAGAATATTGAGGGTCATTGAGGGAGTGATTAGGGATAATAAAGAATGATGAAAGAATGATTAGAGGTAATGAGGGATGAGTAAGAAGTGATCAAGGATGAGGGAGTGATGATAAACAAGTTAAATTAACACAAAGTGGTCATTTGATGTGTGTAGGTCATCAATATGACCTACACTACCCCAATCACACCACTTTGGATTAATTTCAAAGTGATTATGTTTTCAAACATCAATTTTGACAAATTTAGGACTCATATAAATGTCAAGAATCAATTTAGAAGGTACAAAAACTTAAAAAATGATTAAATATTTATCAAAAATAGATATCAATTATAAAATTTATGGACTAAAATCTCTAAGTTTAATATCTAGACCCTAAAAATGCCTAAGTAAAGACTAGATTAGATTTTGAAAAACTATTTTCCATATCATAAGGCATGTAGCTATGATACCAACTCTATTAGATGCAGAGTGACCCTAATTTATTATATTTACTAAAATAAATTTAAATTATAAGGAAATAAATGTAACAATATAAATACAACTTTGTTTAGAAGCTTATATTTATATTGTTACATTTTTACATTTATAAGGAAATAAATGTTAAGTATAAGGAAATAAATGTAACAATGTAAATATAAGCTTCTAACCAAAGTTGTATTTAGATTGTTACATTTATTTCTTGATACTTAATATTTGGATTAGTAAATATAAGCTTCTAGCCAAAGTTACATTCATGTGCAACTTCACATGCTTTTATGTGCAAAATAATAGGAATGTGATCACATTATTGATAATGTAATTGCATTATCAATAATGTAATCATGTTATATAATGTTATTGATAATGTGATCGCATTACCTATTAACCAAGGTTAGCTCCATCTACATGTTCACTAATTGAATGTGAAAAACAATAGTAATGTGATCACTTTATTGATTTTATAATAACATGATCACATTATCTATTAATGCAATCATGTTATACATTAATATGATCATGCTATTTGAATTTGAATTCAAATCCATCCCTTTTAACTCAGAAATGACTTGGATTCTTGAGCCTAAGCCTTGGACATATAATATCATCATGAAAAACATGCTCTCCTCTTTCCAAAAATATTATTTTTATAATTTTTGGGCTAATTTAAGGTTTCAAACTATGTTGATTTCTAACTATACTTTTTTTAGGACATTACATGCCGCAAACATACATTAGTATATATGTTCATGTAGTTTTTATTTCATTGATCCAAGTGAAAAATAAGTTATATGGTCACAAACTAGGCCTAATGCTACATGCATTCAAAAAAAATTGATTTTTATTGTTTTGAGGTAGTTAGGCATGTCACATGGATGACTATCTATTTTTTGTCATTTTTTAGGATCTATTTAATTTCAAAAGTCATAATAAAAAAGTATTTATTGAAAAATATAAAAATATACAGGTGACAAACTAGAAGATATTATCTAAATTTTACTCAAATGGTTTCAAATAATATTAAATGCTTCTCAAAAAATGGTGCACCACACGTCCATCTATCTACTCTATTTTTTTAAAAAAATAGGAGTTCCTCTTCAAATTTTAGATGTTTAAAAATTAGACTCAAAATGCTACATTTTATGTTCTTACACCATATTCAAATTTGGAGTGTAGATATCTCAAATTATCTATAGAAGTTTAGATTTCTAAAATTTCATGAAAATCATGTCCACAGGTAGGCCACCTTTTGTCCCCCAACTTTGTGCACTTACAATTCCACAATACCCAACATCCATGGATTTGGTTGGCCTGAATAAAGACTCCAAGTAATTTTAGACAAACAAAAACCAAAACCATTTAATGTTATAGCATATTACAAACAAAATTAATCCAAGATGAACATAAACTTACTAGCTACAAATGTGTATATTTATAAGAAATCTACTAGCTAAATCCCAAATCAGAAAATAAAAAAGAGAATCAATGATAGAATTGTATGTTTAAAAAAAGGGCATAATGGGAAATAATTTACTGCATAAATACTTAAAATAGTCTAAATTTTTTTTTAGTCTATTAATTCCTCAACATCTCCTATTTTCTCTCTCCATCCTAGTTATGTGTTGACTCTTGTGTAAGATGTAAGTGCAAGTTATTTATTAAGTGGTATCTAGCCTATCAATCAGCTCCTCGATCCCTTCATGACCCTTCAAAATCTAAATTTTTAATGTCCATAAAAATAATAATCAAGTAACGTAATTTCTTAGATTATGTGGTTGTTCACCATCATAAAATATGGTTTGAGTGTTTACAATGATATTGTGTATTTATTAAGGCACCTAGTATTGATGTTATTGATGACTAGACCTATGAATGGGAAAGGCAAGTTAAAAATCCTATGACTACGTTAGACCATTCAATTAACCATTAATTTAGTGATAATTTCCCCAAAATGAGCAAGTTAGGTGGGAGGGATGTAATTTTTTATTTTGGTAATATGGATTTTGTAAAACAAATTAGCATAAATTGAGATTTATACCTCACTCGCAATTAATAATCTCTATCATGTTTTATTTTTTATTTACTAAGTATTAATCAAAACTAATTTAATATTTTTGATGGAGGTGATAGTATAAAATGAGGTTTTATGTTTTTAGTCCCCTCCGCACTCAAAACGTGATGAACTAGAACATCGAAAAAATCCTTGGTATACTTTGACAAGTCTTACAGCCTTTCATGAATTCCTCAGCTCTTCATTACTTTTGAGAAGCAAATTAGGCTATTTATTTTATTGCCAACCAAGGTATTGAATAGTAATTGATTTGGTGATGGATAATCAGGCTCATGGTTAGACTGGTTTAAAGGAGGTGATATGGCACAATGTACTATGGATTATGGTGTTGACTTTTCTTCCCCTTATTTCACCATGATTAAATGTGTAATAATTATGTGGTTTGGGTTATAAATTATCTCTTTGGAATCCCTACTTGATGCATGGGATTCACCTTGACACATACTGAGGTATGATTTTTCATGATGCTTGGGATTTCCAAGTATGGGTAATTAAAGGCCTTGTTTGTGTGTCATACTAACTCATGTGATATATATCATATTAATATTATGTCATACTAGCTCATGTAATATATATGCATTCCCTTCATCAATTTATGCAAACAAAATATATATAATTAAAAAATTAAATAAATAATACTCCTAATCTTACATTTAAAGGCTATAAAAATATCATTACATTATAATATTTTCAATTTGAAGGAAAGAAAAAAAATTATACACATTTAGTGAAGTTTTTAGAAATCACCATCAAAATTAGGACACCCACATCATATTTAATAAATAACTGTCATAAAAAATAATTCTTGATAGGTTGGGTTGACCATCAAATTTAGGATCCAGTAGCTATAGAATACAATCAAATTCTTTAAGAGACAATATTGGATGAAAGGTAAAATTTTAGGCAAACAATCAAAAACTATAAAGGATTATAATAAATATATAAATTTTATAATAATTTTTTCTCATCCTAATATTAATTATATTAAAATTTAAACATAAATGTTGAATATGTAATCATCGTAAAAAAATCATGATAGGCAGGGTTGACTGTCAAATTCAGCCCTAATTCCAAATCATATATTTTGTATCAATGTCTCTAGGGTCTAAATTTTATGGTTGACCCAACCTCTTATGAATTTTTCTAATGATGGTTATCTATTTAGCAATGAAATTTAAATGTTAATATAATTCATTATAGGAAGAGGAAACCTTTAAAAAAATGTATAGATTTATTATAATACTTTATACTTTTTTGGATGATCTATGTAAAAGTTTGCCTTGCATCTAATATGGTCTCTTTAAAAAATTGACTATATTTTACAGCTAAAAAATGTAAATACATCCATATGACCATAAAATTTAGGCCCTATTTATAATTAGTTTAGGTTATAACTAGATAAAGGATTGTTTGTCTACTTCTTGTCACATTAATTAAACTAGCAGTTGCCCCAAAGGTATAAATTATGCTAAAAGGGATGTAATTTTATCTTTTGGTAAAGTGGGGTTTTGTAAAGTGAAATAGTGTAAATAGCTATTTAAATTTTTACTTTACTCTAAACCCATGTCCATTAATCCCATATCATCTTTTATGCATGACTCATTTAAAAATAATAATTGGATATTTTTTATGGAAGTGATGGTGTAATATGAGGTTGTGTGCTCCTTCATATAATAATGAGTTGTGTGGGAAAGAGACATTTCCTTTCACAAATATTTTAATCAATGAAAAAGTGGTGGGAAAGGTCAAAGCCATACAAACCATGAAAGTGGTCGATTATTTGAAGTTGAGTTGGGTGGTGATAGTGAGGGGCAATGATAGGGTATTTCAGGTGGTGGATTCAAAAAAAGCCTAGGAAAAATTAACATGTAAAGTTCAATGATGTCACATTTATCAATTCAATTTTCAGCATCCATTAAAACATTTTAATTTCCCAATACATTATTGAAACATGTGTCATCTAAACGAAAATAAGTGTCATATATCCAAAAACTCCTCTAAAATGTAGAAAATGCACCATGAGTATATTTAGATGTGTCTAAAACTAATTAGATAAAAATTCTGACTATTTTGACTATTGAAAACTTAATTAGACCACTCTAAAACCAATTAAAAAAATGAAAATGTTTCTTCAATGAAAGACACCTTATATGTAATCTAGTTGAGCGATGTAGGATGTCATATGAAAATAGATATGGATCTATATATTTCCTAGATTTCTTCATTCTCATTCACATTAATAGTAACAACAAGCATTGTATTCATAATGGTAGCACTAAATTCTCTTTATTTGGTGAATACGAGAAGGTAAAAGTACCAATAGGACCACAAGCATTACCAATTTTGGGTAGTCTACTAAACCTGGGTTTGAAACCAGCCTAGTATTTCCATACTCTCTCCAAGTGTTGTGGGGGTATAATGTATATAAAATTAGGCACCATCCCAAATTTTATAGATTTATTTTTGGAGGTTGCAACTGCCATGCTCAAGAGTTTAAGTCATAGATGGTTTGTGAATAAAATTTAAAACTAGTATAATTAATAAAATCATTATAATATTGGCCTTTTCCACACTTAAATCAAGTAGCTAGACCATAACCCTTACCTATACCACCTCTTCCTCTATGCCCTGAGCTTATTATACCTTGATTATACCCTTTAGCTTGATTTATTCCACTAGCCTGATTATAACTTCCCTCTTGGTTATAGGTATTCACTTTGTCTTAAATTTGGTAAAAAAATCACCTTGATTTCAATTAAACATGCCTCATTGAGGTCAATTATAATAATCACCATGATTTTAAACCCTAACACATTATTTTTTCATAATAAATTCTGATTCTACAACCTAAAATGTCTAACATGAAACATGTAAATGAAAAATAATTGAAAAAAAAAATTTATATATACATGACTATAATTGATGATTCAAAATAAATAATACATGTCTCTTATAATTTTAGGCTGAATAGGTTGAGCATTTTCATTGATTTTTGAGTTTTGGCATTGAGGTTGTCATTGATGTCAAAGGTTCTTATGTAGGTGCATGGTCAAGGAAGCTTTGAGGCATGTGTATGATGAGTTATTATACTAGAATAGTGAGTTTTTTTGCTATGAGAGAGTGTAATCATGATGAACTAGGTTGATGTCAAGATACATGGTGTGTGGGATATGAGATTGTATGCATAATATGAAGACTCGGCATAAAACATAATAAGCTATGAATATCTTCAGTTGAGCTCTAAATATCTGCATAATAATTTTTGAAGATGCTTCGAGTGAGCTACAAAGATTTTTAGTCAAGCTCTAAAGATCTATGTAATTAGTTTCAAAGATGCTTTGAGTGATCTATGAAGATCCTTAGTCGAGCTCTAAATATCTACATAAATAGCTATAAAGATGCTTCGAGTGAGCTACAAATATATTTTGTTAAATCTCTCAAAAGTAATGATTGTATAAGGTTGTTTGAGCATACATAAGAGGCATTGGATCACTTAGGAGAGTTTCAAGATGAAGCCTATAGGGGTCAAGGCATAGAAAGCAAAAAGAGAGAAAGAATGGAATAATGGGGTATAAGGATCAATTTCCAAGGCAAGTACAAATAGGTGAGTGTTTTTATAGGTATGTCATGTTATTCCAAGTGTGTTGAACAAGTCTGAGGTCAAATTTTGTAAGAAAAGGTAAGAAAAAGTGTTTTGAGGTTTCTTATGTGCACAAAACGAAGTGTTCTCAACCTAAGAATAAATTTAAAGTGTTTATTAGCATGTGAAACATCTAAATGAGGACCTAATCTATTCATTATATGGTTAATGTTCATATCCCAAATTTATAAGAATCGATTTTTGGAATAAGGGACTAAGCTTTATGAATGATCATTAAGACTGTAAGTTGGTTTAAACCCTCAAAAGACCCTAACAATGACCCGATGTTGAAAATATAGTTATAAAGTGTTTAGAATAGTTTGGTATGGATAGACAATTTATTTGAGGTTGTATTCAACCCTCCCAATCACCTTTAGGTGTGATTGGTTTGTCAAGTGAGTGAATAGACCCTACAAGAAAGTACTATTTTCTTAGAAATTTGTTGTAGATGTCAGAATTAACCAAGTCAAAGTTGATAAATGGATGGAAGACAAAGTTTAATAATTTTATTTTATGTCTATCAAGGTTTTTGGACAAGTTATACCTCAGGTGTGAAAATTTGGTGATTCAAGACAGCCTATCGTTAATAGGCCTAATGGTGCAGACAGTGAGAAAACTAGGTAAAAGTGATAAGTTGATTAGGTATGTGTTATCATGGATTATATATGAATCCTATTGCATAGAAAAGTTTTTAAATACCTATATTACATGTTCAATTTGTTTGGATGTTTTGGAGGTTAGTGGATATGATGAAAATGTTGCTCATACGTTGACATGTCTAGTGTAGATGAAACGGTGAAGGTGTAAGGGTATGAGATTGATCTTTAAGACCAATATTACTATTTGAACATGTTATATATCTATTCTACACTATTATAATGATATTATAATAGTATTCATATTTATTTTAATTATATTAAAGTGTCTACATAGGTGTTGAAGGTCATTATCACCATGACTGTGTTTGAAGGTAAAATAATATATTTGTGTAAGTTGCAGTGATGATTTGGAGACTCTTTGCCCTAAGTTGAATTATATAATTCACATGATGTTTATTTTTAATAATTTAATGATAGAAATCTTTTATATAATCTTGTACTTTAGTGTAATAGGTTTTAATATTGAAGCCAAAAAGGTTTTTCTGGCTGAGTGGAGTTTGTGAGAGAGAAAGTTAATAGATTAGTCTACAAGACCAATAGTTACTATTAGGTCTTATGATATATATATTAGAGATTATTTTTAGGATATCAAAATATAATTTTAATAAATTTAAATCCCTTTAGTATTTTAAATCAATTATTATAATTTCATGTCTCCTTAATTGTGTTTTGAGGCTAGTTGCCATTTCTGAGTGGGCTACTTCCAGAGAAGAGTTTGATCCTATATATTCTGATTTGAAACATATAATGAAATTTTTTATAAATATAAGGTAATTAGGTTTCTATATATATGATTTTTATCTATTTTTATTTTTAAAAATTATGTTTTTACTTCAATTGTTCAAGACAGACTTTCTGAGTATGCACAAGCATAATATGAATAGTGCTAATGGTGTGCTTCAAGTAGTGATTTGAGCTTAAAAGTGTCATAGAATAAATATAAGCCTATATGAAATCTATTTTAATTGAATATTGTGTTTTCCTATAATATGAATTTTATTAATATTCTCTAATAAGATCAAAGGGTAATGTGTGCTAAGTCAGCCTAATGGAATTAGGTCTTTATGAGACCTAAAGGAGAGATAAGACCTCATGGAAATAGATTAGACCTAAAGGGACTCAAATCACATTTTATTAATTTTTATGATATTTCTTAATATCCATTTCATGTCTAACCTAATAAGATAATAATGTTTGGCTGACTAAGAAGGACATGATCAAGTGACTTGTAAAAGTATAAGGTAGTTTTAGGCCTATTTGAGTAAGAGAAATAAGTGTGAAAGTGAATAAAAGAGCATAAATAAGAGGAGGTAATGTGTAAAATAATATTGGTATCATTAATATCTTATATAATTTTTTAATATGAGTTCCAAGGTCATATGACTTAATCAAGTCAAAAAGAGGGCTAATTAAGCGAAGAAGACCAGAGGCTAGTTTGAGAGGGATAGAAGTGTGTGAAGAGATAAGGAAGAATATCATCATATATTATATGAGAAAAAAAAATATTCTAAAGTTAATCAAGTATTTTATATGGTTGAGTTGGTGCTAAATCATCTTAAGGGTTGGTTCCTCTTTTCAAGTTGGTGCTTGATAAAGCCTAGCTGAGTTGGTGCTTAGCTAGTTGGGGTTGGTGTTCCATTTGAAGTGGGTGATTCACTAAAGTTGGTTTTTGTCTTATAAGTATATATTTCATTTACATTATCAATGGGTTTTTTACCTCTTTAGGTTTTCCCATATATATATATATATATATATATATATATATATATATATATATATATATATATATATATATATATATATATATATATATATATATATTGTGTTTATGTGTTTCATGCTTTTATGGATTGATGCTTATATTTGTTAAGATGTACATGCTTGTTTAAATGATATATGATTGCATAAGTAAGATTATTAAAAGAAGATTTATAATAATATTTAAACCCCCACCTATCATTCATTTTTATTCCAATAATTGGTATCAAGCCTGGTCCTTTGAATCAGGTCTAAAAACTTAAATTAGATCTTAGTAGCAAGTATTGCTAGTCAACGAGGTTAAGGTGGTTTCTCTACCAGAAAGACTCTATTATTCAATGGATCAAATTATACATTTTATAATATTAAAATTAATATATATTTAATGTCTCAAGTTCATGATATTTAATATTTAGTTATGGATTGTTGTAGTTCTCCTCCTATTTCGCCAACTGATGCAACAAGTAAGAAAGCTAGTGAAAACAAATCCAAGGCAATGAATGCCATATTTGTGGCCTATCAAAGATAGATATTGTGAAGGTAATTCATTATGAATCATCTAAAAATACATGAGACAAATTAAAGACTATCTATTAAGAAGACACCAAGGTGAAGATGGCCAAGTTGTAGATCTACTGAAGACTATTTGAAAGCTTGAAAATGAATGAAGAAAAAACCATTACATATTACCTATTGAAGGTTGATGAAGTTTTAAACATCATTATAGGATTGAGAGAAGATGTGAAATAATATATATTAGTTCAAAAATTGTTGAGATTACTAACTCTTAAGTTTGACTTTAAGGTATATGTAGTAGAAAAGATGTAATATTTGGACAAACTAGAGATGGATGGGATTTATGGCATCTTGACTGTCTTTGAGATGAGAACAAGTGAAAGAAGACCTCCCAATAAGGAAACAACTTTAAAATTTAAAAATAAGACAAAATTCAATAATTTCAAGGATGAAGAATGCTAAAATATTGATGATGATCAATTGATATCCATGTTTACAAGAAATTTGAGGTTTGGATTTGACAAGTACAAAGGTAATTTTCCCTTCAAATGTTTTAACTATGGCAAGACTGGTCACTTTACATCCAAGTGCCCTAATAAGGATAAAATCAATCATAATGAAGAACATGATGAACATCATGGAGATAATATAAAGGCCTATAAGTCTAACAAGAATAAGAGATATTTTAAGAAGAATGAAGGTAGGAAATGGTCTTTAAAAAAATTTAAAAAATTCTATACCAAAGAAGACAACTCATATGATGTAAGTGATTCAATCACATCTAAAAATTATGATGGTAGTAATGAACCTAAACATGACCATAATGAAAACTTATTCATATCCATAAAATCAGATGAGGGTTGCTCAAGTGGGAAAGACCTTATGGTTGATGTAGAATCAGATGAAGAAGACGCTGAAGTAAACCTTGAGATAGAATTGGTAAGTTCCCTAGAGGAATTAGATTTCTAAAGGATAAATAATCATAAACTAATATCATTATTTAAGGACTATAAGGAGTAGATTGGATTGTTTGAGGAAAATTTGAGTAACACTTTTAAGGAGTATGATGAGATCATGAATCAGGTTGAGGCACAGATGGAGATAGTCAATGAAAAACTAAAGGCTAAAGAGGAACAATGCATCAAGCATGAAAATAAAATATTATCTCCAAAATCTTAGTTGGATCAAGTATGTAGGGAGGTGAAGAGCTTTGTGAAGTTTAAAAAGAGAATTGAGGCTCTAGATGATATTTTGAGTAGTCAAAAGTCTGCAAGTGACAAGATAGATATTGGTTTCAAATAAGACCAAAAAGAGGCACCTCTAGTCAAGAAAAGACTATTGAAGACAAAAATTTCAACATGAAAAGACCTATCTAATAGCCTAATGCTATAAGGTATGCTAATTATTTCAATGGTTACTTTTTTATATAAAGTCAGTTTGATCGTAGAGCAAGAAAATGTAGAAGACCCTCTAGGAATGAGTACTCATGGAATTATGGAATGAATCATAATTCATATCAGTTAAATGATATGTATAAGGTGGTTGTTATATCTATCATAATGTAGGACACATTGCAAGATTCTAACCTACAAAAATTAGAAAGTCATCAAGTTAAAATAAGTTTGAAGCTCCTAGAGTGTAAGAAAGAAGGCAAATGAATGTATGGAAACCAAAGGTAGTAAAGATCAGTCATGATTAGTCTACAAGATAAAGTGGATTGTTTATTATGATAGAGCATGCTTCAGATGTAAAATTAAGTCAAAAATGCCTATTTTTAGTTCACATTGATAATCATTGGTCGATGATGAGATCAAACCTATAGTGCCAATCAAGCCTAAAAGGATATTGAAGAACATTCAATTTTGCGAGATTATAGATATATGGGAATATTCTAAGTTCATGGTGTTTAGTGCCCTATAAAAAGGGGTGGCTCCATTAGGCTTCATGAAGACATTCTTCTATCATTATAATTATGAGGTTACAATCAAAGAAGGTTTCATCTTGTGAAGATTCCAAGTTGTTTATATTTTAAGAAAGGAGATGAAGATCGATATTATCCAGTCCTATGTTGGTAGCTCTAAGGTTTAAAGTCTAGTAGGCAGCATGATGAGAGATCTAAACTTAACATTAGATATCTAAGTATAAAGTACTATCAATTAATATATGAGAGGTAAGATTTTGGTATCTATTTTTATGAGAAGTTAAGCTTGATTTATGTTAAGAAGGGGTATTGGTGTTAATATACTTGAAGTAACATGAGGATGGAATAAGAGTCCTACTGAAACATGTGTTGAGCTTTGAAGACAAAGGGAGAGTCCCTAATTTTATAGTTGGTGTCAAGAATATGGTAGCCCAGTGTGTGATTAAGAGTTTAATCTTTTTCAGTCATGTCAAAGAAGCTAGGAGAATGATATGAAAAAGAAAAATAGTTCAGAATGAGGGAGAAGTGACCTAATTGAGAGAAGTTTTTGAAGATTGTGTGTTATCTAGTGTCTTTGAGAGGTAGTATCAGCTCAAGGGAGAAAGTGTGATTTCATTAGTTACAGGTGATCCTTTGTCATTAATGTCAAAGGGGAAGAAATATCACAAAGGGTGAGAAAAGGTAAGAGTCTAGGAATAGGTTTCCATCAAGAGTGGTTGTCATAGTTTTTTGAGTGTGATTTCCATCAATGACAAAGGGAGAGATTGTTAAGCCTTGTCATTGATTATTGATTTTTGGCATTGAGGTTTTCATTAATGTCAAAGGTTCTTATGTAGGTGCATGGTCAAGTAATCTTTGAGTTATGTGTATGATGAGTTATTATACTAGCATAATGAATATTGTTGCTATGAGAGTTTAGTAATCATGGTGAATGAGGTTGATGTCATTGATGTCAAGATGCATGGTGTATGGGATATGAGCCTATATGTCTAATATGAAGACTCAACATAAAACATAGTGATTTACAAATATCCTTAGTTGAGATCTAAATATCTACATAAGCAGCTCTAAATATGCTTTGAGTGAGCTACGAATATTCTTAGTCAAGATCCAAATACACATGTAAGCAACTCTAAAGATGCTTTGAGTGAGTTACAAATATCCTTAGTCGAGTTCCAAAGATCTATGTAAGTAGCTCTAATGATGCTCTGAGTGAGCCACAAATATTTTTTGTTGAAGCTCTGAAGAAGAGTGATTGTATAAGGTTTAATGAGCATACATAAGACACATTGGATAATTTATGAGAGTTTCAAGGTCAAGCCTACAAGGGTCAAGGCCTAGAAAGCAAAGAGAGAGAGAGAGAAAGCATGGAATAATGGGGTATCAGAATAATTTTCCAAAACAAGTATGGATAGGTGAGTGTTTTCATAGGTATGGCATGTTGTTTTAGGTGTGTTGACTAATTTTAAGGTCAAAGTTTACAAGAAAAGGCAAGAAAAAGTGTTTTGAGGTTTTTCCTATGCACAGAATGATAGGTTCTCAACCCAAGAAAAACTTTCAAGTGTTCATTGGAATGTGTAACATCTGTATGAGGACCTAAGTTATTCATGGTATATGGGTAAGGGTCCTAGCTCAAATTTCTAAGTATTGAATTATGGAATAAGGGACTAAGCTTTATGAATGATCATTAAGACTATAAATTGGTTTAAACCCTCAAAGAACCCTAATAATGACCTGATATTGAAGATGTTATAATGTGTTTAGAATAGTTTGGTATGGATATACAAGTAATTGTATTTTATATTCAACCCTCCTAAGCACCTCCATGTCTGATTAGTTTGTCAAGTGAGTGAATAAACCCTACAAAAAAGTGTTAGTTTCTCAAAAATTTGTTGTAATTATCAGATTTGACCAAGTAAAAGTTGATAAATTGATGGAGGACAAATTTTGAGACTTGTAGTTAAATTTCATGAAGTTTTATGGATAATTTTTATCCCTTAGGTTTTCAAATTTATTGATCCAAGTTAGCCTATGACTAACATGCCTTATGGTGCAGATAGTGAGAAAACTAAGCAAGAATGATAAGTTGAATATGGATGTGTTATCATGGATTAGAGATGAATCCAAGTGCATGGAGAAGTTTTTAAATACCTATAATACATGTTCATGTTTACTAAATATTTTGAAGGTCAATGTATATGATGAAAATGTTGCTCATAAGTTAACCTGTCTAGTGCAGATGAAATAGTGAAGGTGCAAGGGTATGAGATTGGTATACAAGACCAATATTATTATTCAATAATTTTATCTAAATATTCTATATTGGTATAATGATATTATAATATTATCCACATCCATTTGAAGTCTTTTAAAGTGTCTACATAAGTTTTTAAGATAAACTAGCAGATCTAGGTAAGCAAGTTGCAGTGATGAGTTGGAGACTCTTTGCTCTAAGTTGAAATATCTAATGCACATATTTTTTTTGTAATTTAATGAGATAAATAATTATAAAAATATTATAATGTATTTTAATATATTGTAACATTGAAGCTAAAATGGCTTGTTTGGATGAGTGGAGTCTGTGAGAGAGAAAGTCGATAGATTGGTCTATAAGACCAATAGTTTCCATTAAATATTGTGATATATCTATTGAAGGTTGTTATAATTATTTTATAATATCATATTCATATATTTAAATCCCTTGATTATTTTCAATCAAGTATCATAAGTTCATGTCTCCTTGATGGTGTTTTGAGGCTAGCTGGTAGTTCTAAGTGGGTTACTTGCAGAGAAGAGTTTGAGCCTATATACTCTGAGTTGAAGCATATGATAAAGTTTTTGATGACCCTAAGGTAATAATTTTTATAGATATGTGATTTTTTTCTATTTTTGTTTATAAAAATTATGTTTTTACTTTATTTATTCAAGATGAACTTTCTGAGTATGCACATGTCGAATATGAACAGTACAAATGGTGTGCTTCAAGTAGTGATTTGAGATAAAAAGCATCATGGACAAAATATGAGCCTATATGGGGTCTATTTGAATTTCATATGATATTTTCTCAGTGTATTAAGTGTTTGAATATTCTCTAATGATATTTAAGGGTAACGTGTGTTAAGTAGGATTAATGGAATTAGGTCTCTATGAGACCTAAAGGAAAGATAAGGCCTAATAGAAATAGGTCAAACCTGAAGAATTAAAAGTACATTTAATACATGTCTATAATATGTATCAATATCCATTACATTATTCACCTAACAAGATAATAATTTTTTCTGACTAAAAAGGACATGATCAAGTGACTTGTATAAGTACAAGGTTGTTTTAGGCCTATTTGAGTGCGTAAGAGAAATAAGTGTGCAAGTGAATAAAAGATCACAAAAATAAGTATGATGAGGTAATTTAGACCATAATATGGGTGTAATGAATATTTAATAGAAGGTTTAAATATGAGGATCAAGGTAATATGACCTAATCAAGTCAAAAAGAGGGTTAGTTGAGTGAAGAAGGATAGAGGCCAGTTTTAGAGGGATAGAAGTGTGCAAAGAGATAAGGAATAAGATCATCATTTCTTGTATGAGAAATAAGTTATTCTGAATTTTATCAAGTGTTTTAGGTGTATGGTTATTTTTGAGTCATATAAAGGGTTGGAGCTTCCTTTCAAGTTGGTGCTTGCTAAAGCCTAGCTGAGTTGGTGCTTAGCTAGTTGGGGTTAGTTCTCCATGTGAAGTGGGTGATTCACTAAAGTTAGTTTTTACCTTATAGGATTGTAGTCCATTTTTATTATCAATGTATTTTTTTCCCTTGAGGTTTTCTCACATATATATTGTATTCACGTGTTTCATGCTCTTGTGGATTAATGCTTATGCTTCCTAAGAAGTACATGCGTGTTTAAATGATCTATGATTGCGTAAGATTGTTAAAGAAATTCTTTGAAGACTAATTCCCCCCAGACATTTTTCTCCAAGAGAATCAAACCCACACATACAAATTAATTATGGTGAATCCATGTCCCAAAATAGATTAGAATATATCTTATCGGGAGATTAGAAGTACAACTATAGGAAGTTCTATAAGATTTGGGATAATTTACCAATGTATATTTTCACATGATTAACAATTTTCAAGATGACCAAAATCTACTTAAATCTAAATGGATATAAATATCCACTAAACTTACCCTTATTTTTAGCTCCTAATGGTTTTGTTTTCTCTTCTTAGTGCAATATATCCCTTCATTTCTCTCTCCTCCTACATACATACAAATCTAACTAAAACTATGTATGTATGTATATATATGTGTGTGTGTATGTATGTATATGTATGTATATGTATGTATGTATATGTCCTTTGTTATTTTTGCTACCTACAATAAGTATTTTGGTTGTGTCACAAAAAAAAATTGGTATGAAAACATTAAATGATGAAGATAAATGAAAAAATAAAATTAAATAAAAAAATGAGATGATTTCAAGTAATAACACCATACCCTATCATAGTATAATTTTAGAGAAGATATTTTACCCATTAGATGAGAGGAGCCAATAGATGGAAGCATTTCATTAGTTGTTATGCGTATCATTTTAAAACTATTTAGTAGTATTTTAAATAAAATACATAATTTTGAATATCAAAGTTCAAATAGTAAATCTACACATAAATGATAACCTTGGACATGTTCTATTTATGTAGTTCCTATAGATTCTTAGAACCATACATAAATAGTAATCTATAGTGAAAACATGCATCTAAGTAGATTCATAAATCATGGTCATGGGAAAATGTGTCATTTTATTGTATAGATATGTTCTAAGTGATGGACTTGCACCTATAAGTATTGGAAGTAAAAATATTAGTTGGAGGACAAGAACTTGTCTCTTCACTGTAAAAAAATTGTATTTTAGGACCTATCACTGCAAATTTTGACATAGATTCATCTCCAAGGTTACATCAACATGATCTAGGGTTAAATTATATGACTTAAATACAAAGAGGTTTATTCTATTTCATCCAAAGGATTTACTATTTCCATTTTATGTATGCCTAAAGTTAGGCTAAAAATTTTTAATTTTTTTGTATTAGAAAGGTTATTCTTGAGGCTAAAATGGGTGGTGGGTCTCTCAACTGGGGATGATCAAAGTTAATAATTGGGTCCTAAATGTTATCCATAACCTCAGATGTGTTATCAATACCAATTTAGATCCAAAAATCACTAGAGGTAGAGTTATATAACTACAGCTTCAACTTTGATAACATTTATTGTTAGTGTTTTCACACTCCTAAATAATACTAAAAACACACTTTCAGGTGGATTTAGACATCATGGTCATAGAATAACATTTTATTTTCCTATATATACATGTCAAAATTTATTTATTTTCACCTGGAGTTTTCATAGGTATAAATTTCAATTGGAAGATAAGAATTTGTCTCTTAACTATTAAAAAAGTTACATTTTAGGACCCATTACTGCAACTTGTTTTACATATTTTTCACCAAGATTCTATTGACATACTCTAAGTTGAAATTATAAGTATTTTACATGCATGTGAGGGTTCTTAAATTTCATCCAAATGACTTATAGTTTTCATTTTATGCGTCTAAAGTTTGGCTTAAATACTACATTCTTCTTATATTGGGAAGGGCATTCTTGAGGCCTGAATACCTAGTGAGTCTCTCAACCAAGCATGATCAAAATATAATAACCTAGTATTAGATGTTATCCACCACCCTATTTTTTTTATAAATTATATTTTGAAGGCATGAAGCACCAGAAGTGGAGTTATATAATTACAGTTTCAACTTTGACAACATTTGTTGTTAATGTTTTCACACTCCTGAACACTAGTGAAAACACACTTCTAGGTGGATTTTGACATCATAGTCATGGTATTACATATTATTTTATTTTACATACATGATTGAGGTGATTAAATTTCACTTTTAAGTAGTAGGGTAGAAATGTTAGTTGGAGGATAAGAACTTGTCTCTTCACTACAAAAAAGTTGTATTTATGGACCTGTTACTACAACTTATGCCAAAAATTCATATCAAAGTTTCCATCTACATGATCTAATATAAAATTATATGGATTTTAAATTCATTTGAGGGGTCTTATGATTCAACCAAATGACTTATAGTTTTAATTTTGTGCATGCCTAAAGTTAGGTTAAAATTTGCATTTTTTATATTGGGAAGGGCATTCTTGAGGCCAGAATGAGTGGTGGGTATTTCAACCAGGCATGGTTAGAGGGAAAGAACCTATTAATTAAATTATATACCACCATGTATGTGTTATTAATGCTAATTTTGAGACATTAAGCATTGGAGGAGGAGTTTTTCAACTATAACTTCAACTTTGACAACATTTATTGTTAGTATTTTTATGCTCCTAAATAGTAGTGAAAACAAGCTTCCAGGTGGATTTGGATGTCAAGTTCGAGGAATCATGTGTAATTTTCCTATATATACTTGATTTAAGTGATATATTTTTACCTACATTTCCTGTAGGTAGAAATGCCAGTTAGACGATAAAAAATTGTCTCTTCACTGCAAAAAAAGTTGTATTTTAAGACCCATTACTATAACTTATGCCACGAATTCATCTCCAAGGTTCCATCAACATGATTTATGTTAAAATTATATGGATTTGACATGAACGTGAAATTTATTTTATTTGATACAAAAAATTTATGATTTCCATTTTACACACCCCTGAAGTTTGGCTAAAAAAACTACATCTTGTATTGGGAAGGGCATTCTTGAGGCTAGAATGGGTGTTGGGTATCTCGACCTAGCATGGTTTAAGGCAAAGAACCTGATCCTATATGTTATATTCCACCCTAGATGTGTTTAAAATACCATTTTTTAGCCATGAAACACCAAAGGTGGAGTTATATAACTACATTTTTAACATTGACAACATTTATTGTGAGTGTTTCCATGCTCATGAACACTAGTGAAAACATGATTCCAAGTGGATTTGGACATTTTAGTCATGGGATCACATGTAATTTACTTGTATAAATGTGTTTTAAATAATTTAATTACACCTATAGGTCTTGTATGTATAAATTCTTGTTGGAGGATAAGAACTTATCTCTTCACTATAAAAACATTGCATTTATGGACATATTACTGTAACTTACGCTATGGATTCATATCTAAGGTTACATAAAATTTACCTAAGTTTAAATTATATGGATTTGACACACACATAAGGTTTATTTTGATTCATATAAATGATTTACAGTTTCCATTTTATGCACGTCTAAACTTATGCTTTAAAACTACATTTTTATTGTGCTGAGAAGGGTGTTCCTGAGGCTAGAATGGGTGCTGGGTTTATCAACTGGACATGATCAAGGGCCAAGAAAATAGTATTGTAAATTTTATTTCTCCTTCTATGTTTTTTAAATGCTAGTTTAAATCTATGAAGCATAATAGGTGGAGTTCCCCGACTATAAATTCAACTTTGACAACTATGTTAATGTTTCCACGCTCTTGAATAGTAGTGAAAACATGCCTCAAATTGAATTTTCACATTTAGGTCATGGAAGCATATGTCATTTACCTATCTATATGTGTTTTAAATGATGTATTTTCACCTAGTGGTCCCAAAGGTAGAAATTCTAGTTGGAGGTTAAGAACTTGTCTCTTCACTAGAAAAACATTACATTTTAAGACCCATTATTGTAACTTATGCCATATATTCATATCCAATATTAAATTAAAATAATTTAAGATGAAATTATAAGTCTTTAAAATTCACTTTAGGGTTCTTATGGTTCATCCAAATGACATACAATTTTTATTTTATGCATGCCTAAAGTTTGGCTAAAAACTGCAATCTTATTGTATTAAAAAAGGCATTCTTGAGGTTATAATTGGTGGTGGATCTCTCAATCAAGTGTGATCAGGGGCTAAGAACCTAGTTCTATATGTTATCCACCACCTTTGATGTGTTTTCAATGACATTTTTGAGCCACAAAGCACTGAAGGTGGAGTTATCTAACTTTAGCTTCAACTTTGACAATATCTATTACCAATGTTTATGTGCTCATAAATAGTGGAGCAAATATATGATAAAAAGAGAATAAATGGACAAGATGAGTGTAGTGGAGAGGAAGAAAACATAATTTATGAAATGAAATAAAATATCTATAACCACAAAAATATTTCAAGGCCTCAAGAGCCATGAGAATTATAATCTTGTACTACTTTAAAGGGCCAAAGAAGAGTTTCCAAAAAATAATGCTAAGCATGTCTAAAGAGAAAACATCCCAAAGGAGGAGGCATGATGTAATCACTTCATAAAATATGCAAAATTAAAATCTATAAGTAAATTTAAAGAAGGTATGCAAGAGATGAGTATTCCATAGTTTGTTTCAATTGTACTTATAATAGAAATGTGGTATGTCTATAAACTCAATGAATACAAAACATGAATATAAAGTCCTAGATGATATTAAACCAGTTTATCAAGGGTATCCACATTAAAATAGTGATAAATGGTGTAGAAAAATTTGAGAGGTACTTCACATTAATATATGACTCTATCCCAAACATTATACTCTTTTCTCCCATATAGTTTTAATTACAACACATATTGAAAGATTTTAAGTTAATATTAATATATCACATGAAGAAAATATTAAAGAAGGTCATATCTAAATATGGCCATATAATCATAAAATTTAGTTTTTAAATAATAAAGCGAGCCAAATTATACTCAAAAAGATGATCACCACAAAATGTGAACATATATATATTTATCCATAAAATCCTTAAAGGCAAGCAAAATAAGAACATAATAGAAAATGTCATATAGGTATACAATGCCAATAAAAAATAAATTTACATATAGACATAAAAAAATTGGATCATCTAACAACATAATATAATTTTGGGTGAATGTCTTATATGCATACAATACCAAAAATAAGAACATTGCCATAAAGGCATACAAACAAGTGCATCATCTAAGGCATTATACGAATCAAATATTCTCCCTCTCTTTGCATTACTTGAAGAATAATCTCACTATAATTCCCTACTCATAGATGGAGATCCCTTAAATTCCTTGGATTCCTTAAAGGTCTATCTATGGGTCCTTTTATACTCATAACTTTCTTGTAGCTAAACTTGTTCCAATACAAATATCATTAGAAACTTTACATACTATACATGAAACCAAGTTCATAATTTAATTTTAAAATAGAATATAAAAATAATTTAATCATGCACTTATTAAAATCTTGTGGTCATGCTCAATCTATGTCTAACACTCAACAGGGTTAGTGACAAGTCTAGGTGCATGAATAGGCATATGAAATGGTGATAAAACATAGAGAAGGCTACCTACTAATAATTTGAATGGGACTATCATATGTCATTAGGTAACCTTGCATACATAATACATTCACATAAGTTATATTTTCTCCACTATATATAAGTTTAAGAATATATTTATAAAAAAATGGTAGAAATGCATCATTATACATTGAAGGAGACTCTCTAGAAGGTTGATCATTATCAAAAACATTCAATGATCCACTATTAACCATATAAGGTATATATTCAATTAGTGGTTCTTAGGTTAAGGACTTTCTCTCTATATCTTCCAACACATCTCACACATATAATTTGCATTCACATCACTATCATTCAAATTTTAATTTTAATATGTACGATTGTTAGTCAAGAGCATAGATATATATAAATAAAAACATGTACACATCATATAATATTAACTCAAAATTACATTTGTATGTGTGAACATTGGCTTAGAAACATTGAAAAATGGAGTAGTAGATGGCCCAAAAATTGGTTGGTCCAAAAATGTAGTAGTGGACCATGAGGATGGTGGTATCATCTCCTCCTAAAATTTAAAAAATTACATATATATAGTATTCAATTTATGTGTAAATTAATTATTAACTTTATATATATATATATATATATATATATATAATTTAAATTTAACATATAAAATATAAAAGATACCTGCATATGTGTAATGATTGATGTGTGCACACTAAATGTGTGTATTGAAAACTAGTCACTCAAAATTATATAATATAATCCCTCAGAAGCACCAATATCATCGTCTGAAGGTTTGGTGCATATAGCACCATAGCATTTGTAATGGTGAGGTTGGGTATGCACACAAGGTGGAGTATCTCTAGAATAAGTCTTAGAAATCCTACACGTATACTGAATGAGTGTATCAAGAAGTGCACTAATTTTATGGAAAGTGTCAATATCCATGACCTCCTCCATCATACAGGGTGTCTCGATCTGAAGTGGCTTTTCAGTAGGGACCCTTTTAGATTGTTTGGGTACACATCGTACACCTGGTCCATCCTATGCATATCCTTTCCCTTAGCCTTGAAACTTTGAATAGTCAAAATAGTTGGGAATATCATTGAAGATGAACTCATGATAGATTTTCCTCAAAAAATAAAGTGGGATATCATGGTTATTACATGGTGGGTAATAAATCACCATCCACCATCAATCCCAAAATTTATTTATAATTAAATTTTTCTAGCATTGGTGGATCAAGAAGCATTTTTTGAGAGTGGAAAGGGTGCATTGTTTGTTGGTTGATGAATAAGACACATATTAGATCTTTTGATATTTTTTATCTTTCACCTCACATGCTGACAATTTTTTATCATAATAAGCCCTACATTTATCCCTATATCATGCCCAAATATTAATTTGACTCATTATTGAGTCAACTTGACCTAACATTAACTCTAGGGTATTGTCCAAATAGGTGAAGTGGGTATTGGTCGAAGTGGAGTTCCTTAATCTCCTAATTATTTGTTCAATTTATATTTTGTTTTCTACTATGTGTGCAATAAAATCATCCTAACTTTCTGGGGAGTCTTGTGGAACTATAGGATGGCTAGGAGGGCTAGGAGGGTTACGCAAAGGGTTAGGAGGGTTAAGTAGAGGGTTAGGATAAGGTTTGTCATGTTTTTCTCTTATAGTTGAGTGGGCTATTACAAAATAGGTCTTAACAATAAAATAATATAAATAAAAAAATTACTAAAATCTAGTATTAATAGGTTTGGTTTTTTAATAATTACCTACCCCTCCTAACATGGCATTGTCAATTCATCAAGGTAATTGGTGATATAAATGTTTATTCTTCTCCTTTGAGCACAACACGATCATAATTTGGCATAAAGATGGTAGAGAAAATTGCATAAAAGGTGAGAATGAGGATGAAACATGATTTTGGGGTTTTTATTTTTTATTTTAAATGATAATAATGTGTATGCTTTATGTAAATCATACTTAACTCGTATGCATTACATATGCTTTAGATAATATGTACGCATTATGGCTCAGTGTTTTTGAGCCTAAGCTAGCATAATGTATACGTGTTATGATAAATTTTCATGGAATTATCCCCCAAAGCTATGCACATACCCTTATATAACCTTTAAAATCTTAATAAACATAAGAAAGATTTCTAAAATCTATAAAAATATTTAAAATATTAAACAACTTATATACATTTTTAAACAGTTGGTTAAGTGTTACGTCAATGCATTGAAATAAGCTACTAAAATTGAGATTAAACTAGATCAACTCTAAGCTACTTGGATGAATATAATTTGAGAAAGTTTCACCACCAAAGGCATATTTAATGATCTAGAAAAACATTCCCCACTATTCAATGAAATTGATAAGAAAGTACTAAAAAGTGTTTTACTAGTTTGGTGTTTAGTTTAATTCTTTTAGTTTTTATAAATTATATATATATATATATATATAAATATAATTCTAAAAGGTATTTAAAAAAATAAGATCATGATAGTAAAGATAAAAATTATTATTCAATTGAATTTTATATTAAAAAAACTAAGCAAAAAAGAGGCCATTAAAAAAAATGGGTTAAAAAAAACTAATGATTATTTGTGTAGTCTTTAGAGTTCATCATAATATAAATTTAATTGACTTTTAATATATTTAGAATGTGTTAAATATATTATCTAAATGTGTATTATGTTATCTTTAAGTGTATAATACATTAATATAAATTGAGTAGTGTGTTTATACTTCATGTACTGAGTCATAGCTTTAAGCTATAGAGAATTACAACCAACACCAATGTAGTATCATCGAATTTTTTAGCTCCCAAACAAAAATCTTGTTGTTTATATATGTATTTTAAAATATATACAAATATTTTCAACTAAAAATGATTATCTTTTCAATAATGTTTTCATAATTTAAACAATAATGAAAGTAAATTCTAAGTATTACTTCTTTAGTTTTAAATATTATTAATTTAATTTTGTAAACATCACTAGAATTCATAAATTTGAGATTTTATTTTATTTTTTATTTTTTGAAGAAAGTCTAGCAAGTGAATAAAAAAATTTATAAAATGTATAATAATTTTAATTTGTTAAATTCTTATACTATGATAAAGCATTCTTATCATAATTACTATACTTAAAACTTAAAAATAAACATCATGACAATAATATAAAATTTTAATGATAAAAGGTATTTTAAGAGTAATGTTTCTAAATCATAACTTGATTTTTATAAAAGAGTATTTATTTAAAATATATAAAAATAAATAAATAAAATATAGATTCAAATGACTATTTTTATGAAATTCATCAATCTTCTCTTTTTCAAAGGAGTATAATATAAATTAAATATCAAAATATGGCTCAATTCCTTTCAGATAATAAAATAATAAACATTATCAACAATACTATTAATACATATAATACAAATAAATTAACTAAAATTTAATTAAGTATTTAATAAATGTGTAAACATTATAAATAGAACATAGAATGCTTAATTAGTATTTATAAAATTAATGTTTCCAAATTAGTTAACATGACAAACATAGTGATTAAGGGGATATCTTGAATAAATTATTGTCACAGAGTTGTTTCCAGAATTGAACCCAAAAGTTTAGATTTGATCCTTGAGAGTGTTGCCGGTTTTAGTTAGGTGTCAAGTGTTCTTTACTTTTAGTCAAGTTTCAAGAGCTTGTTTCTTATGTTCAAGTCATAGAAAACTATCAAATCGCTTCATGATTGAGTTTCCTACCTATAATCTTTGGTTTCCCTGATTTGATCTATGTGTTACGATTTTTGTGTACCTAGAAAACTAAATTTATTCCTTGACTTAGAATGGTTCCAACGTACATGTGACATCTCACAACTTTAATTAAAACAAAGTAACTTTCTGGCCTAAATAATTTTTTTTAATAATATATTTATCTTAGAAAATAGATAGGACTTTTGATCCATGAACCAATGCTATTTTTTTATCATTTTATTATATAAGCTTTTTAATTATTGTTCTTGATAATATATGTGTATGCATTATTATATGCTATCTTTATATTTTTATCTCACAAAATGACTATTTAAAATCCAAACAAATTGCAATGATGAGAAATTCTTTAACCACTTACTAAAATCTTTTCATAAAGAAGATTACTATAGGTAATTTTTTGTAATAATTATAGACTATTATAAATTATCTATTTGTTGAAAAGATGATGACAATTTTAACTATACCTCAAAAGGTCCACTAGCCTTCCTGCTATATAAATTTAATGCATTATGTTAATTTATGGTGTCGATAAGAAAATTTGTATCTATGTGGCCTTGAATATTATCACATTCATATTATCTTAATGTTAGGTACATTAAGTCACAAACTTATCAAAAAAGTATTCATAGTTTTCAAGGTGATACACTTGACCACCAATAGCCACAATAGTCGTAATATCAAGATGAGCATCATGTGGTCATATGATTTAGAACTTAGACTTAGTCGTTTGATGTGATTTTGTGGCATCATCATGAATTCCTCATGATCACAAGAGCAAATGAAACTCTAATCCATAAAATGATATCAAGTAATTAAGTCTAAGTTATAAATCATACGATTGTATAATATAGTATTATTAATAATAATTAATCCACTACTACTAATCTTGAAGACTTTTCCACAATCATTTTTAATAAATTGATGGTCTTGACCATCAATATCTCACCCAAAGGCCTTCATGGAAAAACTCCCAAGTTTGAACCACTATAATGGTGATGTTTTCAAAATCTATTTCACTCTAAATATTATTCTTAACATCAAGTACTAAAGCTACATCATGGCAATAGTTGAATAGGGACTGAATATCTCTCAACTTTTAAATTTTTTAAACACCTAGAAGTTTTTTCATTCCTCACTTTTCTTGCTTATCCACTCAAGTAAATACAAGTAGCAGATCTTATGAGGTAGATTATTTATCTATCAAAAATTTGGGTTAGAATATATTTCAAGGACTATCATGAGAAAAGAAATCTACTAAGTCCCTAAAAATAATAGGAATAAAACGCAAAATTGATGTAAGCGTGGTCTTTTTGGATTTTTATCTCAATCAAACGTGAGAAAGCATGATTAGTCCATGAATTTTGATATGATTTATTGGATATTTTGCATCTCCACATGTTGTCATTCCATATTCTAGGCAATGTCGATTACCTTTCAAATGGATAATATTTATTCAATAATAGACATTTCAAAAAGCTTTATAAATTTCATATTGTCAGCATAAAGTTAGATTATAAGTTTACATGACAAGTCATGGTTAGTTACTTCAATTTCAACTCTAAACAAGTAGTTTAAATCACTTTTATAGACTTTAATAACCCACTTTCAGATCAAAATGGTTTAAAAGTGTCTCTACATCTCTCACAAGTAATTTTCACCTTTAGTAAGCTTACACAAGTCTCAAGAAGACAAAATATACATCCTTTCTCCTGTCGATCTCTTTACAAGCTCACAAGGGCTATTTTCATGTGAATAGTACACATCATACAAGTTGAGTTGGAGGCTAATCTCTTGACTATATTTGGGGAGCCCTATGGAATCTCAATTAGTGCCATTGATCATTTGATTTAACTCACTAGCTTTATAATAATTTCTTAGGATCTAAGGTGTTTTTTTTAGGCTCAAAACCCCACTATCTTAGTTTAGGGCATCATAGTTATAGGTTTGAATTTATGGAAGCAAGCTAAATATTTTAGAGGTTCCTCAAAGGTCCACAAAACCCTCCTACATCATTATCCATCACCATCTAGCATAAATATGCACTAGTCAAGTAAGAACCTCTCATGGTCACAAGTTGTAATTTTGATCTCATGGTCTGATCAGAAATGAGACCAAATATGTATGCTATTGATATTTGTGTGGACTTTCAAATATCAACATACCGTATTTACATTTCAAAATTTCACCAAAGCCCCATCAACATTCAAATGGTTTCATATTCCATGTATGCATGCTAGGATTTCTTGGTGTAGGTCTTCATGAGGTTGCATGCATATGTAGGTGTTTTGAGACCTTCCAAGTGTTTGGATTGAGGAATTCCAACCCTGATCCAAGTATGTAACATGATAACATCACTATTTAAATTTGGAGGTTAAAGGTAATGAGAATGAGTCTCATATACATTCTCCATAAGGACTTAACCAAGTTTTATCCACCCACAAGTCTTTAGACCTATAGGTGGATATCCATGAATCTACGTTACATATTGAGGTTGGTTTGGTAATGAATATATCAACATAAACTCATAAAGATTCATGATAAAATCCACCACTTTATTAAAATCATGAATGAAGTTAGGACTCCAAGTCCCATACATGAGCCTTACACAAAAACTAACTATATAAGCACATGCTTACATATGTAAATGAGAAAATTTGAGATTTGTGTGTTTTAATAATAATTATATAGAACATATAAGGTGATAAATAATTGAAAAGAGTTGATATAATTTCAAGGTATCAAAAATACTCAAGTGACTACTTATAACAATCTATACAAGTAGAAAAGAGACCTACATGTTTTAAAGATATAGGTCCCTATCTTAAATTAAAAAGCTAATCATCATGTAAAGGCGATAGGTTTTGAGACATGATTCAGTGCAGACATGTGAAAATACATAGGTCAATGTAGACACCTAGGTAGTTTAAGAGCCAAAGAAAAGTTGAAATGATTGAGTATGTAGCCTTAATGCCTATACATAGGTCTGAGCTTGAAGACAAAAAGGCAAAGTTTGAAGATGCTATGAAAAGGTCATGGAGACACTCTCCTATAGGATTGAATAAGATTAAATTTAGTAATGGTCATGCCATGTTCATCTCAAACATCAACAAATATAAAATCAAATCAATACCTACAGGTTTAGACAGAGTATGAGAGAGAGATTTCAAGGTCAAAATGGGGCTTATATGTTTTGAAAGAGGTTGATGAAGTTCAAAGGAGTTAATAAAGTTCTCAACATCATGTAAGATTTTTTTATTTTCTCACTAACTTATATAGAATCTTAAAATCCATACATAGTCAAGCCTATAAGGAGACCTACAGGCAGAATGGTTACCTATAGGACTGCTCGGGTGACTCAAGTGGTTTGTAAACTTGAGAAGATGGTGTATGAGAGTATGGAATTCAAATGAGTGAACAAGTACAAGAAACCATTTTAGGATAATGAGACCTATTGAAAGTTGGAGGTTCAAAAGGTGACTGGTTAGTACTCATATCAACCCTACCTTCATAGCCATGAAGTTACAAGCCTGTTTAAGGCCTTAAATTGGTTTTCAATCATGATATATTTGTGTGATTTGAATATAGGTTAGATTCATAGTGAAAACAATGAAGGATATTTTCCTTTAAGTCAATTTAAGATCCATGAAATAAATGTGGTAACAGGACTCAATGCTTAAGAGAGTCAAATGCTATCACACAGGCCAACCTATAGGCTAAAAGTCAAGATTGTTTAAGAGTTTAACTAGCCCTCAAGTTTGGATATTAATAGGAAAATCATAATAATTAGGTTGTCTTTTTAGATGAATAAAAGTGTAAATAAATGTTTAAAATCATAAAGACTCAAAAGAGGATCAAAAGGTGACTCAAACAGGATTTATTTCTACTTTTGCATACACAAGCAAGTTTGTAGGTACAAACATGTGAAATTGATTTGATGAGGGTTGTATGAGAGGATAAAATCCCTTGAGAAGGTGTTAGTACTTTTAGGGATACACCTCATGAGGTTTCTAACCCCTTAAATATTGAATAAGTACTCAAACACAGGGTTCTAGGGTCACTTTACCATATTTGGTTGTAACCCCTCATGGTGAACAAGTAGGTTGAAGAATCCTTTGAAGGTCATTGACCATTTCAAGAAATGGTTGGAAACATGTTATAATTTTCCTCAAACTCAAATAAGGTCAGTTAAATCAATGATTAACAATGGGAGGCTTCATAAGCCTAAAATAATCTCTCTCAATGTGTATGCATAGTCAACTTCACCTAAGAAGCTACCAAGCTTCACTCAGAACTCTCATTAGATTGTGCATGGATTAAAAAAATGTTTGGAGTTGGTGTAGATGTCCCCCCACTTCTACCTTGTGGTATTAGGAAGAAAAACTGGGGTCTATTCTTTATGAACAATCCTTAAGATCTCGAGATACCTAAAACCCTCCTTAAACCCTTTATAACAACCCAATGGAAGAGAAAGAGTTCCAAATCAATTCAAATGAATGGTTTTGATCTCCAAATTACTTTATTTAAATTCTTAGGTCTCATGATCATCATGGCATGGTATAGGTTTGAATATGCAAGTATAGTACCATAAAGAATGGGTAGAATACATAGTTGAAGCCTTGTTTACAAAGGTGTGGAGTAGGGAATGGTTCCAAAATCAAGTTCAGAGGTCAATTTTGACTTTACATAGTTTCTACCATCATCCACACACTTATATAGTCTCTAAAAATGTTAAAACCACTCTGTAAGTTTGCCACTTGGTCAAAAAGTGAAGAAAACCCAGTTTTGCAAGCTAAAAAAGCCTAGTTGAAAGCCTATGAGAGTAATAAAAGACATCACTCTTAAGGAATTAGTTGTCTAATGGTGTTATAGGTATCAACAAATTTTTAAGTCTCATAACCTACAAGTTTCATGAAAAAACACTCCAACTACCTCTCAAGCATGCACAAGCACCTAGGCTTGCAAATAGCCATTTATTGGTTTGCTCACCTACACAAGGCCTCAAAACTTGAAATTTAACATCAAACATGGTCTTAGGCTAGCTAAATTTAATCAAACACTTTTGGTAGGTTTCACATGTGTGGGAGGCCATTTGGAAAATCTATGTTTTTAGGCCTAATTGGAGAGAGAAATGAAAGAAAAAGGGACACTTCCACTTAGAGTTAGGTCTTATAACTTCTCATGGAGATGTAATGGGGTATTGGATTCTAAAATATTTGTTTATTTATTAAATATAGTTCATAAATTATTCTGTACAAGGAGATTTACTTGTTTTGAGGGCTACAAGGAATGTGAAAAAAAGCAAGCCAATTGAGCAAAATCACATTTTTTGGAGGGTTTGATGGCTCTAAGTGTTTTGTTGAAGGTCTAATGTCTTGATAAGAAGACATCCATGGAGTCAAATCACCATATTCAAATCAAAACCAAGACTCCTCTCTCCTATGCCACATTGTAAAGGGAGGAGTTCAAATTGAGAAATCACCCAAGTTAATGCATAGAAACTATTCAACAAGATTTTTAAGGCCACTTCTCACATTTCACACCACTTAGAGGGAGAGAAAAGGTAAATAGGCTGGTTTAAAGAAGGATTATAATGTTGGAAAGTGTCATTAACTACATAAAAGAGACCTGTTCCTCTCCTACGCCAAGCAAGTTGAAAAGGTCAAACAAGCTTGAAAAGTCTTATAACAACCCTTTCAAGGTGGAGATACCTCATAAATGAATCAAGATCAGTGTTTAATAGAATTGGTTCAAGAATTTATCAACACTTAAAGACCTAATTTCTTAGAACATGAATTGTTTTCAAGGAGGACACTTCTTCATCAAGAATATAGGGAATGTGAACTAAGATATAGGCATTTCAAGTGGTCAGCTTGACCAATCAATTCTCAAGACTTTTCCAGGGTATATCAAACAAAATTTTTGTAAGATTGGGCAAAAATATACAATCCTGGGGAAGCACTTAAACTAGGGAAAGAAGATTAAATGAGGAATAAATTGTATTCACTCAAATAGATGAAACCATATGCAACACACATGCATTGGAATGAGTTGGTTCACATAATAAGCTTACAAAAGAGGGTATTTATATTAAATACCCCTCACCAACCTTGCATAGGATTATGACAAGTGGCATGATCTTGTGAAGTGAAAAAAATATGTAAAACACCTAAGTAAACTTAACTAGATAAGGTGTGAACAGAATCAGACAATCAAACCGATTAGGGAGATAACCCTGTTAACACTTGATAGTAGAACTAGATAGTAAATAACCATGTTCACACCAACAACCCCCCCCCCCTTAAGTGTAACTTAAGAGGAATGAAAAATGCAAATATGTAAAACAAAATGGATGGGTCCCAACTACAAGGCTTGATGAGGTACCCATGTATAAAAATAAACTCTCATAACCGGAGAAAAGGAGAAAAACCCATAGGAAAAAATTCCTCCCCAAAAGAGAGAAAATATGCAAAATATGAACAAATGATGGAAGGAGGTATCAACATGACCTCCGAAGTTTGAAATCCATCATGAATATACAATCAATAACCCCCCACGAGGAAGGAAATGAGATATTATGATCCACCTCCCATAATGAAGTAACTTATATGCCAATGGTGAATGCCAAAGTATGCATGATGAAGATGAACCAATGTCGACAAACTACATTTCTTCCTTTGGGAAGAAACAAGTCTATGTTGGGAGGGGGTGGAGGTAAATCCAAGAACAAACACACATGTTCTAATTCCACCCGTTAGGATCTTACTCCTCAGAAAGAGCACAGTATGATTACCAAATATAAGCAATTGAATATGCGGAAATAACCAGAAACACAAGTAACTAGAATTCACCAATAGCACAGAATATGAGAGACAATACACTAACTTGTATTAACACTATACAGAAAAGAATACATCAAAGAGCCACCACACTCTTTCACCTTACAGAGATTCGCCACACCTCAAGTGTACAGTAATTCTTCTCACATACACTCTCCTACACAAAAAACGGTCCCAACAACCAACTCACACACAGAATTGGTGTTCACCTCACCAACCAGTCAGTAATAACCCTGCCGATACACCAAGCACTCTATAGCACTTCAAGCTGATCTCTCATGAACCTGCAACCTGCAATTCAAAGACCAAACTTACATGTAGATCCCCAATGAGCTTGCAACAACCTGCAACTCACAGATCTTACAACTAGAAGGAACTCTTCCTTTCTATCTCATGCTTTAAACAATACATGCCAATGGGTCTATAAATAGATCCCTAACTCAAACAATAACTTAGACTCTTAATTTAGACAATTATCTTCGCAGCCCAAGACTCTAACTGGTCTCAACATGCAGACTCTTCATTCACTTAACTAACTGTCCGTGAAACGAGCAGTTCGGGAACACACAGGCGACCGACGTCAGTCCCTGCTTGTCTGGTTCTGTCGACGTCGGCCGACTTCCTGCCGTCACCGGTGGCCTTCTGCACTGGTCTCTACTGACGTCGGTCATGCTGCCGACGCTGGTGCTCCTGGATCTCAGCAACCTTCTGTTCCTCAGTTTGCAAAGGGTTGAAGCTTTTAGCTCCACAACCTAAAAATCTCCCACTTGGAGATAAACAGTTGCAACCTGTACCTGTACCTATACACCGTCTAGTTTGTTTCCTTGGCTTTGTATCCCTCCTCAAGATCACTCTTGAAGACCAACCACCACAAAATCCGTGGTGCAAAACCTGTCATCCAAATTACCTGCCACATCCGCATCTACAACCATGTAGATAAAGAACTTGACCCTGCATAGCATGTGCACCTGCTGCTGGTCCCACTGAACTGCCCTTCAGTATTACTCTCTCGAATTGACTCCAAACTTGTGATAACTCCCACTGCTTGGGAAAACTCAGGTTTAGTACATACCATGCACTCAACCTCATTATGTGAATCAAGACCCCTGTTCTATGAACTGTCTTACCATCAGCATGCTAATCGGTTTCACACAATCATCCTGAAACAAAGTCAACAAGACCTCCATGTCTCTAGAACACACTCATGCCAAAGAATCTTGTTGCTCTCAGATTCTCCATGACAAACCCCTGAACTAGCTTTACCTTTAGTTCAGCAATACCTGTATATGTAACCCTGCAACAAGCACATCATACAGAAAATAGGATAATGTAGCTAATATTATCCAACCTGGTAAAGAGAAACACAATGATCAAACCTCCATTGCCCTGCAGCTAATACAAGATCATATACCCTGATCTTTCATCTCACGTATCCATTTCTGCTCTTCTTCATCCTCAACATCCATTCGTCTCTCAGTGCTTACTTCCAGCTGGCAACACTACCCAAAATACCTATTTGGTTCTCCTCTAAGGAATCACATCCTCATCCATGCCAAGCTCCCACTGTTTCCTGGATCTACCTGTTCTGCTTCTTTAACAACTTCCTGGTTCTATGCCATAAGTGAGCAGCAAGTAGTGTAAAGAAGGAAAATGACGAATTTAAGAACTCACTTACACCTTCAGTCCTCCATATGGGCGCTTGAGACTCCATGACAACTCGCTGTCCACCCAAAATTCGTCTCAGTGACCGATGCCGGTCACATCTCAGTCTACAGCCGACCGATGTTGGTTCCCTGCGACTGCCTCCCTGCCGACGTCGATTTCCCCTGGCCGACGCCGGTCCTTTTCTTCCCTAAGTCACTGACGTCGGGCTGCACATAGCCGACGTCGGTCCCTGTCTGGACACCGACGTCGGTTTTCCTGCCGACGTCGGTCTCTGTATTTTTCTTGTGAGACCTGACTTTTTCCCGCGAGCTCTTTTTGGATCAAACCCTTGTCCAAATCACCCTTGCTCTGCTCAGAATTCCTCTGCACCTTGTGCTGAACTCTGTCCGTCACTTTCTCATTGAAAACCAAGGCTTTCCTGTTCTTGTCATTAACATCGGATTCCTCAAGAAACCTCACCTTCTTCTTCTGCATACAGAAACCACGATCCATGCCTTCCAAGTCCGAAAGCATACTCTTTGACTCAAGAACCAGCATCTCCTTCTTATCTATGTGACCAAGCCTATTAAGCCACATCTCCGAATCTACAGCTGAAGTAGATAACCCAGAAAGAGAATCAGTAAAACAAGTAGATAGATAAAGCGTACCTACTTTCTTACCTCTAGCTACAACAAGTGTACCCTTGATAACCTTCCAAGAGTCCGCTGTGAGAGTTACTGTGCAACCCTCTTCACCCAAACTTCTAACAGAAATCAGATTCTGCTTCAGAACTGGGACATGCATGACATCCTTTAACACCCATGTGTCACCTATCTGCAATTTCAGCTTCACTTTGCCTTTGCCAATAATCTGACAAGGCTTACCATCCCCTACACAAATTTTTCCAAAGTCTCCCTGGACATACTCATGAAAAAATTCCCTATGTGGGGATGTATGAAAAGAGGCACCTGAATCTAATACCCAAGATTCTACTTTATCCAAAGAACATACCAGAGCATCCTGTGCAACGTAACCCGCAACATCTGCTTCTTCTCCATGTCCTTCATGCTGATCTTCACCTGATCTGCAGTCTCTCTTTAAGTGCCCTTGCTTTCCACATTTCCAGCAGGTTATTCTACCATACCTGGACTTGGATCTTTTGCCCATCTTCGACCTTGATCTCCCACGCTCTGTCTTCTCTCTTGGCCTTCCTCTTCCTTCAACACTCAAAGCATCTCCAGATGATTCACCTGTGCTTTTCCTGCGTATCTCTTCATTCGAGATCACACTCACAACATCATCCACTTTTAAGACTTTTGAAGGAGACACAGTATTAGAAACTGCCATTACCAAACCTTCCCAACTTTCAGGCAATGAACACAAGATTAAGAGAGCTCTAAGTTCATCATCAAATACAATATTGACTGAACTTAACTGGTTTACCAAACCATGAAAATCACTAAGATGGCTATGAACAGATCCACCTTTCAACATTTGCAAATTAAATAAACGCTTCATAAGAAATACCTTATTAGAAGCCGAGGGTTTTTCATACAAATTTGCCAAAGATTTCATCAACTCCACCGTTGTCTTACACTGTGATAAGCTGAAAATCACAGATGATTCAAGACTCAATCTAACAGATCCCAGAGCCTTCCGATCAAGAACCTCCCATTCTTCATCTTTCATATCCAAGGGTTTGCTAGCAACCCCACCCAACGGTAAGTACAAATCTTTCTGATACAAATAGTCCTCAATCTGCATCTTCCATAATTGGTAGTTCTTGCCATTAAACTTTTCCATTCGTAGTTGACTGTTTTCTGCCATTGCTCAACTCCCACTCAAACAGAAACCCTGTGAGTAACCTGTAATCAAAACACACTACCCAGATCTACACCAATCTGTTAGTATCCCAACCAAAAGCTCTGATACCACTTGTTAGTGGTATCAAGCTATGAGCCAACAACCTTGCTCTGATACCACTTGTTGGGAGGGGGTGGAGGTAAATCCAAGAACAAACACACCTGTTCTAATTCCACCCGTTAGGATCTTGCTCCTCAGAAAGAACACAGTATGATTACCAAATATAAGCAATTGAATATGTGGAAATAACCAGAAACACAAGTAACTAGAATTCACCAATAGCACAGAATATAAGAGACAATACACTAACTTGTATTAACACTATACAGAAAAGAATACATCAAAGAGCCGCCACACTCTTTCACCTTATAGAGATTCGCCACACCTCAAGTGTACAGTAATTCTTCTCACACACACTCTCCTACACAAAAAACGGTCCCAACAACCAACTCACACACAGAATTGGTGTTCACCTCACCAACCAGTCAGTAATAACCCTGCCGGTACACCAAGCACTCTATAGCACTTCAAGCTGATCTCTCATGAACCTGCAACCTGCAATTCAAAGACCAAACTTACATGTAGATCCCCAATGAGCTTGCAACAACCTGCAACTCACAGATCTTACAACTAGAAAGAACTCTTCCTTTCTATCTCATGCCTTAAACAATACATGCCAATGGGTCTATAAATAGATCCCTAACTCAAACAATAACTTAGACTCTTAATTTAGACAATTATCCTCGCAGCCCAAGACTCTAACTGGTCTCAACATGCAGACTCTTCGTTCACTTAACTAACTGTCTGTGAAATGAGCAGTTCGGGAACACACAGGCGACCGACGTCGGTCCCTGCTTGTCTGGTTCTGCCGATGTCCGCCGACTTCCTGCCGTCGCCGATGGCCTTCTGCACTGGTCTCTGCCGACGTCGGTCATGCTGCCGACGCCGGTGCTCCTGGATCTCAGCAACCTTCTATTCCTCAGTTTGCAAAGGGTTGAAGCTTTTAGCTCCACAACCTAACAGTCTAATGGTATATGTATAGTAAACTTCCACTTCAAGAAGTAATGTGAGAAAGGAAGTCTCGAGATGAATTAGGTCTCTGGAAGTTACTTAAGTGTCGTAATGTTGATGTTAAAGGATGATAATCCAAATCCAATTGGAAATGGATTTAGAACAAGATCCAAACATGAAAATTCCGCATGTGAAGATGTCTTCTCCAAATGATGTTCAATGATATCCAAACCAGTGATAAATTGTAATGAATGTTGATGTGATGGATTAGATATCATAGAAGATTTAGGTACAGTAACAATAGATGTATGGTGCTCACCATGGGTAAGATAGTTGAACCAAGAAGAATATGGTACTATAGCAGAATGTATCAATGAGGATTGAGTTGAGACTATCAACTCATGAATATCTATAAAAAGTGTCATTGTAGAAGTAGATGTAGCCAAGGAAAGAACAAGAGGGTCTAAATGTTCCCTCAAATCATTTTAGAAAGTAGAAGCTTCAGAGAAGCTATCATGAAAGAGGAAATGAATATCCTCAATGGTGTCCCCCAAATTTGAAAGATGAGACTCAAAAAACAAAGCTATAATATCTAGGAAGTACTCATCCCAAAGAGTGGGATTTGGAATATCATAAATGTCTTGTTGCACTGAAGTACTAAAAATAGTAGATGGAAGAGTGGGTGATGCTTCCAAAAATTATTGAGATGACTCCAAATCAATTCTAATGGGTGACAAACTCTTATCGATGTGATCATGAGTAATGCACGATTCAAGTTCAAGGACCATGTATGTACGGTACTCACCATCAGTGAGAGAATTGAATAGAAGAGAACCAAATGCATCTACAAAAGGTATCAATGATGACTAAGTTAAAACTATCAACTCATGAATATCTATAGAGTCTGTCATGAGAAAATTTTGATCAATGAGATCAAGATGAATGCACGATTGAAATTCAGCAAATAATGAGGGAATATCTGCTAGTGTGTGGTCATGTGATTCTAACAAACTAATGTCATTTGATCTAGAAGAACAACATCAATTTATCATCATCTTATACAAAAGAGTCCTCTCCTACTTCTTCATACTCCAAGAAATGGAAAGGTCAAGCACTTGTTGCAGCCAACAAGTCTTCTCAATAATGGATACTTGATTCTAGGTCTACACATCATATGGGTTCTAATCAAGAATAGTTTTCTTCATTAGAACCGTGTTTGTTGCCTCACATTCTCACAAGAGATTATACACTAGTGTAAGTTACTAAAAAAAGATTGGTTTCAATGCAAGAGGGCACTTTTTTAATATACTTTGTGTTCTAGATTTATGTGCCAACCTTCTCTCAATCTATCAGATTACACATCTAGGTAATGGAAAGAAAGTTGAGTTCTTCCCTAATTCAGTAAAAATTTAGGATCTTGAGAATAATGCCTTAGTTGCAATGTGAAAAGCCGATCATGAGTCTTAGTTATATGCATTCTCTCATTTTGTGCCTCATTCCCCTTCTATTGCATTGCTCACTCAAATGGATTTGGTGAGTAAATTATGGCATAAACGGTTTGGCCATCTTAACTACCATTATATTCAATAGCTTAGCTCAAAGGATATGGTACAAGGACTCCCTCCCATTTAGTTTTACAATGGCATATGTACAATCAAGAAGCATTCAGAGAAGCTTAATAAAGGGTCATCTTGGAGGGCTTCACAAGTCCTTGAATTGGTTCATAGTGATATTATGGGTCCATTCCCAACATTGTCTTTTGGCAAAACCCATTATGTCCTCACCATTATTGATGACTATTCATAGTTTACTTGGGTCTACTTCTTTTGTCAGAAGAGTGAAGTCTTCAACTAGTTTCTAGAGTTCAAGGCTCATGTTAAAAAATAATCTGAAAAATCTCTCAAAATTCTTCACACAAATAATGGCCAAGAATACGTGAATCATCACCTTGAGCAATTCTATGCACTTGAATAGATCAATCTTCAATATTTTATTGTCTACACACCCCAGCATAATGGTGTTACTGAAAAGAAGAATCATACCTTTAAGGAAATGGCAACTTGCATGATACTTGCTCACTCTCTTGGTCTAGAATTTTGGGCTAAAGCTATTAATTGTGCCACTCACATTCAGAACTGTATTCCTCATAAAGCCTTAAAAGGTGTGACTCCTTTTGACGTTTGGTGTGGTTAGAAACCTATTGTAGGACATTTCTGAGTCTTTGGCTCCCCTACATTGGCATGCATTCCTTCAGAGAAACATATGGATCTTCAACAAAAGAGTTGACATTTTTTTTTGTTGGTTATCTTGATGGTGTCAAGGGATATCGACTCTTGGATCCAGAGACAAAAGTGTTTTTCATTGTTAGAAGTGTTAAGTTTGAGGAGACAGTTTCTCCCTTGACCTATAATACTCCTCCTCCATCCACAATGAAATCAGATGATAGTGATTCAGATTATGCATCTTTACCTCCAACAGGGCCATCTTTAACAACCACTGCAACCCCATCTTTGTCATCACCTTGATGGGTTCGATAGACTCTTCAGTCAATAGACACATTTGTTAGATATATTTCAAATAATTGAAGGAATCGATCATAGCATCATCATCTTCCACATGTATACATTGCCCTTGCTTCTAATCCACAATCTTTTTGTGAAGCATCTATTCATGCTAAGTGAGACTCAGTAATGGAAGAAGAGTACAGTTCCTTGATTAGGAACCACACTTGGAATTTAGTCCCCCTTCCAAAGGGAAGGAAGAGGTTCATTGTAAGTGGATCTACCAAACCAAATATGTAGTGGATGGAACAGTTGATAAGTTCAAAGCACACCTTCTTGCCAAAGGTTTCTCACAAATTCTTGGTGTTGACTACACCGAGACCTTTGTGTCTATTACTAAGATGAACTCTATTCATTTAACTCTTGTTATTGTTGCAGCTCATGGTTAGGTTGTACATCAGATGAATGTGAAGAGTGCATTTATTCATAGGGATCTCCATTAAGAAATTGACATGAAGCAACCACAAGGGTTCATTGAGGACTCTTCTTTGGTCTGTCATTTATGAAAGTCTCTTTATGGCCTCAAACAGGCCCCTTGGGCTTGTAATGCCAAGATGCACTCATTTATTCTATCAACTAGATTCTCATGTTATCACTCAGATCCCACTATCTACATTCTGAGATAGAATTACTCCCATTTTCTATTGGTCCTCTATATTGATGACTTAATTTTTATTGGGAGTTCTTTATCCATCATTGACAAAGTCAAATCTACTTTGCATGAGCACTTTGTTATGACTGACTTGGGCCTTTTGCACTACTTTCTCAGGATTGAGATCACTTAGTCTTCTTCTGGGATCACTCTTGCATAGCCGAAGTATGTTCTTGATCTACTTTCTCAATTTAATATGGTTGATTGTAAACCTACATTGACTCCCTTCCTATCTGGATTTAAGCTTGAGGCAAAGTGTTTCACTCCACTAGTTGATGCCACTTTATATCATCAACTTGTTGGAAGTCTCATATATTTGACGCATACTCACCCTGACATTTATTTTGCAGTTGGCATGGTCTCTTACTTATGCAAGAGCCACATAAACTTCATTGGAAAGTAGCCAAACGCATTTTACATTACATCTAGCACACTCCTCAACATGGGATACACTATGCATCAGGGATTAGTCTTGACTTAGTCAGATATACAGATTCTAATTGGGATGGTGATTTTGAGGATCGTAAGTCTACATCTGGCTATAGCTTTCACCTTGGTTTCAGTGCCATTACCTAGCAAAAAGAAGCAACATGTTATTGCTCTATCTTTGACTGAAGTTAAGTATCAAGGGGATGTTAATGTTGCTACTGAGGCTATTTGGATTTTAAATATTATGATTGAGTTTAACATCACTATTCCATGGCCATCTATCATTCTTTGTGACAATTAGAGTACCATTAAGATCTTGAAGAACCTGGCTCATCATCAATAGACCAAACACATTGAGATCTATATGCACTACATCTGGGAGCTGATTCAAGAGCAAGTCATTGATCTTCACTATTGTCTTATGGCAAAGCAAGTTGTAGATATCTTCACCAAATCTTTCACTAATATTAAGTTCCATCACTTGTGAACACTCTTAGGGGTGCGGGACACTACTTCTTGGGGGGTCACTTGACCTTTCTTCATCATCCTCTCATGGGAGAAGTTTTTTCCTATGGGTTTTCTCCTTCTCTTATGTTTTGAGGAGATTAGTGTCTACATGGATACCTCATCAGGGCTTGTTGCTAGGACCCATTTTTTTTTACATGATTGAATAAACCCCTAAGTTACACTTAAGGGGGGCTATTGGTGTGAACAAAGTTATTTCTTATCTACGTTTACCATTAGGTGTGAGCATGATTATCTCTCTAACCGGTTTCACTGGTTGATTTCATTCACACCTTATCTAGTTAAGTTTACTAAGATGTTTTAAATATTTTTCTCACCTCACATGATCATGACACTTGTCACGATCATGTGCAAGGTTGGTGAGAGGTTTGTCTCACCTTATAGGATCGTGACACTTATCACAATTCACTTAAGCAAGAATCCCCCCCACGAAAATCACTTAAGCAAGAATCCCCCCCAAGCAAAAATAATTTTGGCACTTTATAATTAGTTCGGTTACAAATTCCACTTGCAATAATGGTTAAGTGGTGGTTTATAATTGGTGTATAATTTATCAAAAGAAGATGAGAGTGAATAAGTGAAAATATTACAAGACAATGATATAAATTGATGTCATATTTATGAAGTACATGGAAAAATATGAACTTTAAAATATAATTACACTCAAAACAGGATTTTGATGAGCCCAAATGGAGTCCTGGGAGATCCAAAATGGACGACAAGCCTAAAAAATTTGTGAAAAAGTACCAACTATTTTTAAATTGATGATAAAAAAAGAAATTATCTGCACCACCATGTAGAAGGCAAAAAAATGGCAAAAAAAAAAAAAAAAAATCCTGTAAAACGGAGGTCATGTGATCAAGATATGCTCGTTTGAAGTTGAAATAAAATTTCAAGAACACCAATGGAAAGGGGGTTCATCCAAAATGTTGCCAAATTTAACGAAACTATCATTAAATTTAAAAATCTACCAACTTTAGCAAAACTACCACCAGATTTGGTGATTCATCAGATTTAGAGAATGTTCCCAGATTTAGAGAAATCCACCAAATTTAATGAAATATGCCAGATTTAATGAAACACACCAGATTTAGCGGAGGCCACCAGATTTGACCCAAAAATTTTCATTTTTTTGTTTGGAGGAATTTTCCATGTGGGAAAAATCAGAAAACCAGTCAATTGAAACACCAACCAAAATTGACTAATTGCCAAGCATGAAAATGTGAATTTTTTTTTGTCTGAAAAAACCAACACACCCAGAGTATTTTTGAAAACCAGTAAACTTAAATTGGTAGAAAACTAGGTAATTTGAGAATTTTATAGCACCCATATATTTTTCTTTTTCCCCTTCTTTCAACCCAAAATTGTAGAACCAACAAAGAACAGCTCGAGATTTTCTTCAGCAACCCAAAATTTGCAGAAACTAAAATTTTTGGAATTGTTTGTTTTTGACAAAACATAAAAAAACCCAATTTCACTAGACATCTAGTAATGTTTGTTGTTTTTGTTTGAATAAAACATATTAAAAAAATGTTGGTAGTTTTTTTTGTTTTTTTTGTAATTTTACAAAACTTAAAAAAAAACACATGCGAGTTTTGTGTTGGGGCATAGCCCCAACCAATGCCTCAGCGTAAGTTCTCTAATTTTTATTATTTTTGATTTTCAAAAAACCTTGTTTTTCTCTTTGTTTTTAAAAAAACTTTGTTTTTTTTGTTTCCATTTTTTTTAATATCAAAAAAATTATATATATTTTTTGATGTAAAAAAACTTTCCTTTTTTTTTTGAAAGTTTTTTTATATGTTTCTTTCTTTTTGCTGATATAAATTTTTTCAAAATCTTTTTTTTTTAATTTTTAGTATTTTTCACAAGAATATAATTTTCTCTCTTTTTTTTTGCCAATAAATATGAAAAAAAAATTACAACGAGATTAGTAAAATCGGATTTTTGAGAAAGGAGACTAGGAGTATTTTTTTTTTTAATTATAGTTTGAAGGGGAAAAGAAACATATTTTGGGAAAAAAAACCTTCAAATCCCTCTCCTTCAATCCGTTAGATGCATGCAGAATTGTGGCACAAACCACCTCATGATATAGCCTCCACTGCGTAGCTAGAATAATTGAGAGTGTTATACGATGTTCTAGATGTGATGGTGAGATCCAATGTGCTTCTAAAACACCTAAAAGGAACATGCAACTGAAACACTCAAAGGAAGCTTCCCCCCAAAATCTGATTATTCTTCTCACGTCTTGTTGATTCTCAGGACCATCCCTACAGATGCAAGAGTAGAGCATACAAACAGTGAGAGAAATTCATAAATTAATTATCCTACTAGACTACCCTACTTACTTTAATTTACTCTGGTACCATGTAAGATTGGGCAATAATCTAACAAATCTAGGGAAAGTATTTTAACTAAGAAAAGAAGATTAAATGAGGAATAAATTGTAATCACTCAAATAAATGAAACCATATGCAACACACATACATTGGAATGAGTTGGTTCACATAATAAGCTTACAAAAGAGGGTATTTATAAGAAATACCCCTCACCAACCATGCATAAGATTTTGACAAGTATCATGATCCTATGAGGTGAGACAAATATGTAAAACACCTAAGTAAACTTTATTAGATAAGGTGTTAACATAATTAGATAGTGAAACCGGTTAAGGAGATGACCCTGTTCACAATTGATAGTGAAACTAGACAAAAATTAACCTTGCTCACACCAACACCTTTCTCTACCTCTACACCAATTGTCAAAGGTTGGTAGAGGGAATCAAATAAGTACTACATTGGATTTGAAGGAGGACCAAGTGGATGAGTCACCCCTAGTTTTGGATTGCTTTGTCTTTCTCTCTTTTATTTTTCACTTTTTTTATAAGTTTTTTTTTTGCATTTGTAAGGATCATTAATCTGAGTTGTGGTAGATCCTTACTCATAAAAACACTTATACTTGGCTCTATGAACTAAATAAGATTGAATTCATACCTCCTCAATGCTTGTAACTAGTATATGATTATGGTTTGTAGATGAATATTAGTGATAGTGAATGCTTCCTCACATTTGTACTCTCTCCTTTACCATATTTAAATGTAGTTAATCATACTTACAAGCGCATAGTGTGATTGGATACATTAGTATGTATGGCAAGTGTAATCTTTCATTAGTGTCTTTGAGAGAATTATTGATCAGCTACCTTAGATCATGCATTAAGCTAAGCCTCTAAGTGAAATATTAATGTCTAGATAATATTTACTTGAGTAGTGAAATCAAGTTCATGTCATTATTCAGTGTTCTTAGTGCATGTTAGGCAAGTGAAAGAGATATTTTAGTGTATCACCATAGTTAGATAAGTTTTTTTTTTTCAGTTTCTATTCTTTTGTTTTTCCTTGTAAGTTGATAGTGTAGTGTAGAGTGCCCAACTAACACATCAATGGGAGTTGGTCCTTATAATCTAGAGATTCAATCCATATATTAGGCCACCCACATCCCAGGATTGTCTCCATATTACTCCAAACTATGAGGGCCTGAAACAACCTTTACAAGGTTACAAATTTGAGTAGATAATAATTTTTTTCACACCCAGTGGGATCAAGGTCCAAAGCACTGGAAATATTGTTGGTTTACTTCTACAGATCAGCCTTTGGAGCCATTCAAAATATCAATGGCATCTTCAAGTTCTATTACATGGTTATAGTAACCTAGGTACAGATTCAAGTAAGTTATGTTTTGATTTCACTATCTTCATGAAGTTTGATGGTTGTGTATGAGGAGAATTCATATGCTATACTTATCAACCTTATAATGAGTCATACCAGTGTTGTCAAGATCCTTATCAGCTTTACCATGAGTCTTATCAGTCTTATGATTAGTCTTACTAGTAGTATGATGGTTCATATCAGTTTTATAGTGTTCCTTATCAACCTTCATGTGATTCTAATTATATACCTCAGCAACCTTACTAAGACTTGTAAAATTCATATTTACCTCCTACCTCCTCTCCAACTTAAAATTATTTTTCCCCTACCATATCCTTGCTGGCATTCAAGCCAAATATGCTAAAGTCTGAAGGGGTGATGAGAACATGGGATAAAGAGTTAGATGTGATACCTCTTCACCTCATAGAGAAGATGAGGAAGTCAGTACAAATGCTATTGGATAAGTGGGAAGCAATTAGAGAGAAGAATCAATATATTATAAATGATGAGTTGTATGAAATGAGCACCTTGATCTAATGGTGGGTAGAAAGATTAGTGAGGTGGGAGAATCAAGAGATCCAATCCAAACAACCTCAATCATCTCTACCAACTCTTGGTCAATCTTCTTGTGTTCCAATTTTCCTTCAAGAATCACCTCCCCTTCCTAAAGAAACCAAGATATCTTCATCTTGGAGGCCTTTTTGGGCTATGATTCTAGGTTACACCATGTCAACTTTGGAAGTTAAATATTCTCCCATCCCTCTTCAAGAGCCCTTTTGTATCCCATATCATCCTTCTTGTGCTCCTTGTTCTCATGAAGTCATTTTCTATCCTCACATAGAGCCTCCAAGAGAGTCAATTCAATATCAAAGAGAACCTACTAGTTTCACAGCTCTACCCTTGAACCAAGTAGTTAAGTCTTGGGAGAAATAAGAGGAGGAGTGCCTAGATAATAAAATTAAAGTCAAGGAAGAAGATTGTGTGCCTATTCGAGCCTCATATACCTTTCCCCAAGACCCTCTAGTTGTTCCCTCATGGAAATAAGTTCAATAAAACATCCAAAGGAATGAAGGAGTGATTGTTGAATAGACTAAATCTCAAGATACATCTGAAATTGATAGAGTGGATCATGAGGGTGAAGAAGAAAATTAAGTATATATAGCCCAAATCAATTTATTTTCTCTCCAAACATTCCTAGAAGGCATCCCCAAATGTTCATGTTGTAGGAGTAATTCCTTCACTCCTAAGCAAATTCATGATCATATTCATTTCCCTCCCACCATCTCCCTTCTTAAAGAGAAGCATATTCTTTGGAGGATAGAGGAAGAAGTTGCAGTTGCAAGTAATTTTCAAAGAGAATGTGAGGAAGACATTTCAATTATGTATGAGGAATAAATTTTCATTGGTACTCCTCTTAGTGAGAGCAGATGCAATTTAATTTTTAGAGAAGGTGAAGATGCTGCATCAAAAGGTATATGATATGTTGACTTGTTTCAAGATCTCCCATTTGGTGTTACTGAAGACCATGACAAAGAGATCATAGATTATCAATAGGAGACGTTCTTAGACCATCTTAATGAGTTTTAATATCTTTCATAAGTATAAATTTAGTTAGATGCCCCTCATGGTATTAAAAATGTGCAAGAAAAATAATATCTTGATGAAGAAGTACTACTTGATTTGGTGGAAGATCCAATAGAGGTTCTTGATCTACATGCAATTGTTTATCAAGATGATGTTGATGAAGAGGATTCAATTGAATAAGTTATAGCTATTGATGAGATTGATGAGTCAAACTTTTAATTGCATCATGATCTTATAGAATACCTTAAGGTTCTTGACAATATTTTAGCTCCTAATGAGGAAGGTAAGAAAGTGATTCATGATGTTTCTTCTGAAGATGCTAATAAAAAGGATGGTGAAAACATGTGGCAGTAGTATGACAGCATTTGTAATGAGTGTGAATTTATTAAGGGTCCCATATCTCCTATAGAGTAGGCATAAGACATTGAAGAAGTGGTGCTCTCTCCAAGACATCAAGAAATAAGTCTGAACAAATTTTCAGCTCCTAAAAAACTAATTGAAGAATGGCATCACCATTTTCAACTTTCTCAAGACATTTAGTCTCTAAACATGTTTCGTGAGAAATATGAGGCAGATAAAGAGAAGTTGGTTGAGATTTTTGAAAGGCTAGAGTAGATTTCAAGTGATGGTAAGCAGCAGTATGGCTTAAGTGTTGAAGTACAAGATGAATATGTCTTCGTTGGTGACTACTTTTATATTGTTTACTCATTTGAATACATGATAAGAGATTAAAAATTAATAAGCATTGCCTATCAAGCACTATGTTCAAGAGGTAGTTTGTTTCACACCCTTACTCATCACATGAAAAATATGATCTCAAAATCTTCCCTTTTGGTCTAGGAGGACCAATTTTAGCAGGTTAGTTTGTACATAGTAGTTTGCTTAGGTTTGTTTGTGTTTAAAATAAGTTCTTAGTTATCACTTGTATCTTTTATTTTAGTTTCCCTTGTTTTGTGTGTATTCATTTTCCTTATTTAGATGTGAAATCAATCATCTTATCTTGTTCATGAGTCTTGCAACCAAGTTTAAGGTATGATCATGTGTATTTCAGAATGTAAGAGATACTTTGTGAGTCCAAAAAGACTTGTAAATCTACTGGTTCATAAGCATAGCATGCATGCTTCCTAACTGAGTCACCAAAATATTGACAAGTTTGACCTCTCAAGTCAAACTATCACCCATATAATCCAAAACATTTCTTGACATGCTTATACAACCTTGTTCATAAGTTTTGTGATGGTTTGATAGTATTCAATTGATCTTCGTAGATATTTTTAGCATTGTTTAAGGTAATGTCTTTGCTGAGATTTCCAATGCCTTTAAAGTCAGTCTTGTGGGTCTTATGGGTATGTTATTTTGTGTTAATAGGGTACATAGTCTATCAGGTTGAGTCCCTTCACTTGATCACTTGGTTTAAAACTCATTAGTCTTGTTTGATGAAAATAAAGAATTTTAGCATTTTTAAGGTTTTTGGAAAAACCTAGGCTTTAATTATGGTCAAATCAAACCTTTTCAAGGCTATTTTATTTCATATAGCATTAGATCCAATGATGAAAAGGTTGATTAAAGTTAAATATGTCTTTCCAAAGCTATTTAAGTCATCCAACCATGCACTAGTCTTCCACCATACTTTTCATGCACTCTAAAGTCATTTAAGACATTTTTTTAAAGCGAAATTAAAGATTTGTATAGACCTTTTCAAATGATAAACATTTTTAAAAGTTTTCTAATTTTCATATTGTCAGGATAAAGTCAAGAGTATCAATTTGCATGACAAGTCATGATCAATTAGTTTAGTTTCAGCTCTAAACAGGCAGTTTAAATCACTTGTATAGATTTTAAGAGCCCACTTTCATATCAAAATGGTTTCAAAGCATCTCTCCATATCCCATAAGTCATTTTCACCTTCAAGAAGTTTACACAGGTCTCAATAAGACAAAATCAACACCCTCTCTCCTATCGATCTCTTTACAATCTCACAAAGGCTATTTTCATGTGAATAGTACACATCATACTAGTTAAGTTGGATGATAAGATCTTGACCATAGTTGGAGAACCCTATGGAATCTCAATTAGTGTCATTGATTTTTGATTGAGTTTTTTATCTTTATGAATAATCTTTAAGGAGCTAAGGTGTTTTTTTAGGCTCAAAATTCCATTGTCTCAATTTTGGACATCATAGTTATAATTCAAATTCATGGAGGCAAGTTAAATATTTCATAGGTTCCTTAGAGGTCCACACAACCCTCCTACATCATTCTCCATCACCATCTAGCACAAATATACATTGGTCAAGCAAGAAGCTCTCATGGTTACAAGTTAAATTATCTCATGGTCCGAGCGAAAATGAGACCAAAGATGTATGCTATTAACATTTGTGTGGAGTTTAAAATATAAACTTACCCTATATATATTTCGCAAGGTCACCAAAAGTCCCATCAACACTCAAATGGTTTTAGATTCCATATATGCATGCTAGGCTTTCTTGGTGCAGGTCTTCATGAGGTTTCAGGAAGATGTAGCTTGTTTAAGATCTTCCAAGTGTTTGGATTGAGTAATTCCAACCCTGATCCAAGTATGTAACATGAGAAGAGAGTTATTTAAAGTTATAAATTCAAGGTAATGAGTATGAGTCTCATATACATTCTCCATAAGGACTTAAACAATTTTATCCACACACGGGTCCTTAGACCTATAAGTGGATATCCATGAATCTATGTTGCATATTGAGGGTGTTTTGGTAATGAATATATGAACATAAACTCATAGAGATTCATATGATCTTGATATAATTGACCTCTTTATTAAAATCATGAATTAAATCAGGACTCGAACTCCCATGCACAAGTCTTGCACAAAAACTAAATGTATAAGCACAGGCTTGCATATGTAAATGAGATAATTTGAGATTTGTGTGTTTTATTAAGAAGTATACAGACCATAGAAGATGATAAATAATTGGAAAGATTTGATACAGTCTCAAGGTATAAAAAATACTCAAGGCACTAATTCTAACAATCTATAGAAGCAGGAAAGAGACCTACATGTTTTAAATCTATAGGTCCTTATCTTGAACTAAAAATACAATGGTCATGTAATGGTGATAGGCATTGAGACATGATTCAGTGTAGACATGTCAAAATACACAAGTCAATGTAGACACCTAGGTGGTTTAAGAGCTAAAGAAAAGTTGAAATGATGGAGTGTGCATCCCTAATGCCTATACATTGGTTTAATTTTGAAGATAAGAAGGCAGAGTTTAAAGATGATATGAAAAGGTCATGGAAACACTCTTACACAAGCTTCAATAAGATAAAAGTTAATAATGTTCATGGCATTTTCATCTTAAACACCTACAGTTACGCAATCAACTCAATACCTATAGGTTTAAACAGAGTATGAGAGAGAGCTTACAAGGTCAAAAAGGGGATTATATGTTTTGAAATATGTTGAGGAAGTTCAAAGTATTTAATCAAATTCTCAACATCATGTAAGAGTTTTTGAGTTGCTCACTGACTTATATAGAATCTTAAAATGCATACATAGTCAGGACTAGAAGGAGACCTACAGTGAAAATGGTTTCCTATAGGACTGATCAAGTGATTCAAGTGGTTTCTAAACTTGAGAAGATGATGTATGAGAGTTTGTAGTTTAGATAAGTGAATAAGTATAAGAAACCATTTAAGGAAAATGATACCTATTGAAATTTGGAGGTTCAAAAGGTGACTGGTCAGTACTCATCTCAACCCTACCTTCACAGCCATAAAGCGACAAGCCTATTTAAAGCTGTAAATTGGTTTTCAAGCATGATATATTCTTTAATTTGAATATAGGTTAGAGTCATAGTGAAAACAAGGCAGGCTCTTTAACTTTGAGTCAAATTCATCTCCATGAAGTAAATTTAGTCATAGGGATCAATGTTTAAGAGAGTCAAATGTCATCATATAGGCCAGCTTATAGGCTAACAGTCAAGATTGTTTAAGAGTTCAACTATCCCTAAAGTGTGGATATGAATAGGCAGTGTATAAAAATCAGGTTGTCTATTTAGATGAATAAAAGTATAAAGAACCATTTAAAATCATAAAGACTCAAATGATGATCAAAAGGTGACTCAAACAAGATTCATTTCCACTTCTGCATACACAGGTAGGTTTGTAGGTATAGACATGTGAAAGTGATTTGATGAGGGTTATATGAGAGGATAAAATCCATTGAGAAGGTGTTAGTAGTTTTAGGGAAGCACCTCATGAGATTTCCAACCCCTTCAATATTGAAGTACTCAAACATTTGATTCTAAGGTCACTTTTGTTAGGATCTTCCTTAGAGTACAATTGATTACCTTTGTATAAGCAACTAAATACGAAATTAAACCAGAAGTAATAAGTAACTAGAATTCAAAAATAGCAAAGAATAGGAGATACGAGAAACAATACAATCTATATTAACACTCTTCCAGAAGGAAATACAATGAAAAAATCTCACTCTTCCCACACCTCTTGGGTGTACAGTAATTCTCCCTCAAGAGTTCTCTCTCTCAATCAATTACAACCAACTCAAACACAAAGTTGTTCCCTCCAGTCAATGACAATCAACCCAATGGTTGTTGTTGCCTACTTCCACCAAGCACCACCGGTGACAATCAACTCAATGGTTGTTTTGCCTATCTTGACACAAGCAGATCTCCTTGATCTTTCACCTTTGCAGATCTAATTGACCTTGCTCACCAAGCAAACCTTCTTGATCTTGCACACTTACAGATCTAACTGATCTTGCTTCCCTGTAAATCTTCTTGGTCTTGCACTCTTGCAGACCTTCTAGATCTTACACTTGAGGATCTAATCTTTTAGTCCTTGATTACAATATAGTTCCATGGGTCTCTTAAATAGATCCAAAACCAAACAATAATTAGAAACATAAACTCAAGACTAAAATTAGTCTTTACATGCAAACTCACTATTCATCTAAAATTAGAACAGTTTTGGAAACACACAGGTGATCGACGTCGGTTCCTGTCTGACCGATGCCGACCTACCATAACCGATGCCGGTTACTGTGTATCTAGAGATGACTGATGTCGGTTGGCCTAACCGATGTCGGTTACTCTGTAACTCAACAACCTCCACATTTGTATCAGTAAAGCTTTTAGCTCCACAACTTAACAATCTCTCACTTGGAGATAAACAACTGCACCTGTACCTGTACCTGTACCTATACAACAACATCCTCTAATTTGTTTCCGGCTTGTATCTCCATCTTCAAGTTCAATCTTGAAGATCAACCACCAACAGTGAACACATATCCTGTGGTGCTTCTCCTGTCATCCAAGTCACCTGTCTATCCAAATCTACATACTCATGTAGAGAAGTGCTTGACCCTGCATAGCATAAATACCTGCTGTTGGTCCCTCTCAGATATCTGAAAATCCACTAAACTGCTTTTCAGTGCTCTTTTCTTGGATTGGCCATAAACTTACTGACAACTCTCACTGCTTGGGCAATATCAGGTCTAGTACATACCATGTACTCAACCTCATCATGTGATTTAGGACACTATTCATAGCTCAACTTGAACTGTCCAACCATAGGTGTGCTTATCGATTTTGCATCCTGTAAATTAAACCTCTCCACTACCTTATTCACATAATCTTCTTGAGACAAAATTAACCTGTGATTTTTTCTGTCTCTAAAAATACGCATGCCAAAGATTTTTTTTGCTCCTCCTAAATCCTTTTTAGTAAATGTTTGAGTTACTTTTACCTTTAGCTCAGCAATTCCCTGCATGTGTGACCCTACAACAAGCATATACACTACATACAGTAATAGGATAATGTAGCTATCATTATCCAACCTAGTAAAATAAACACAATGGTCACATTGACATTGACTAAAGCCCTACTTTGTCATAAACTTGTCAAACCTCAAACACCATTGTCTTGCAGCTTGCTCAAGACCATATAACCTGGCCTTCTGTCTCACCTGTCCATTCTCTCCTTTCTTTAACCTGTGAATCTATTCGTCTTTCAGTGCTTTCTTTTTGGCTGGCAACTCTACCAAATCTCACATTTGGTTCTTTTCCAAGGAATCAATTTCTTCATTCATGCCATGCTCCCACTGTTTTCTGAATTCTACTTGCATTGCCTCTTCAAAACTTCTTGGTTTTCTACCATCAGTGAGCAACAAGTAGTGTAAAGAAGGGGAATAACAAATTTGAGGCTTACTTACCCTTTCAAACTTCATGGGCGTTTGAGACTCCTTGACAGCTTGCTGTCTACCCAAATTTCATTTTAACAGTGACCGATCTCAGTCATCTTTGGTTGACCTCAGTCTGCACCCGACCGATGTCGATTCCACCTGATCGTCGATGTCGATTTTTTTACTGACATCTGTGTCCACTTACCCGACATCACCGACTTTGGTCTCCACTAGACTGACGTCGGTTTCTGTCTGATCGACGTCAATTTTTCCCTAATCGACGTCGGTGTCTGTGTTTTTTTGTGAGTGATGATTTTTACCCATGAGCTCATTTTAGATCATAACCTTGTCCAAATCAACATTGCCCTACTCAGAAATATTCAGCCTCTTGAGCTGATCTCTGTCCATCATCTTCTCCTTGAAAACCAAAGCTTTCTAATTCTTAACATTTGACTTAAGAACATGCATTCTCTTCTCACTCATGTGACCAATCCTACAGAGCCACATCTTTGCATCTACATCTGAAGTAGATAAAATAGAAGGAGAATCAGTAATACAAGTAGATAGATAAAGTGTACCTACTTTCTTATCTCTTGCTAATACAAGTGCACCCTTGAAAATTTTTTAAGATTCTGTTGTGAGAGTTACTGTGCAACCCTCATCACTCAACTTTTCTATATAAATTAGACTCCTCTTCAAAATGAAAACATGCATGACATCCTTCAACACCCATATGTTGCCAGTCTGCAATTTTAGCTGCACTTTTCCTTTGCCAATAATTTGACAAGGGTCACCATCCCCTAAATAAATTTTTTCAAAGTCTCCATAGACATAATCATGAAAAAATTCTATATTTGGGGTTGAATAAAAAGAGGCACCAGAATCTAAAACCCAAAATTCTACTTTATCTAAGGAAAATATAAGAGCATCCTGTGCAACAATACCTGCATCATTTGCTTCTTTATTTCCTTCATGCTGATCTTCTACCAACCAACAATATTTCTTTACATGCCCTTTCTTTCTACAATACAGATAATCTTCTATCTGCATCCTCCATAATTGATAATTCTTGTCATTGAATTTTTTTCACTCAAACAAAAACTCTTGTGAGTGACCTGTAATCAACAAACACTACCCTGCTCCGAACCAGGCTCTGATACCAACTATTAGGATCCTCCTTAGAGTACAATTGATTACCTTTGTATAAGCAACTAAACACAAAGTTAAACCAGAAGTAATAAGTAACTAGAATTCAGAAATAACAAAGAATAGGAGATACGAGAAATAATAAAATCTGTATCAACACTCTTTCAAAAAGAAATATAATGAAAAAATCTCACTCTTCCCACACCTCTTAGGTGTACAATAATTCTCCCTCAAGAGTTCTCTCTCTCAATCAATTACAACAAACTCAAACACAGAGTTGTTCCCTCCAGTCAATGACAATCAACCCAATGGTTGTTGTTGCCTACTTCCACCAAGTACCACCGGTGACAATAAACTCAATGGTTGTTTTGCCTATCTTGACACAAGCAGATCTCCTTGATCTTGCACCTTTGCAGATCTAACTGATCTTGCTTCCCTGTATATCTTTTTGGTCTTGCACTCTTGCAGACTTTCTAGATCTTACACTTGAGGATCTAATCTTTTAGTCTTTGATTACAATACAGCCTCATGAGTTTTTTAAATAGATCTCAAACCAGACAATAATTAAAAACGCAAACTCAAGACTAAAATTATTCTTTACATGTAAATTCACTGGTCATTTAAAATTAGAACAGTTTTGAAAACACACAGGTGACCGACGTCGATTCCTGTCTGACCGATGCCAGCCGACAATAATCGATGTCAGTTACTGTGTAGCTAGAGATGACCAATATGTTAGGACCTGAAAGCACAATTGATCACCTTGTATAAGCAACTAAATGCATAATTTAACTAGAAGTAAACAGTAACTAGAATTCAGAAATACAATATCCAATTATATTAATACTCTTTCAAAAAAAAATTACAATGAAGAGACGCCACACTCTTTCACACCTTACAGGGTTCCCACACTAAGTGTACAGTAATTCACCTTCAAGAGTTATCTCTCTCAATTACGGTCCCAACACACAACTCAAACACAAAATTGGTGTTCACTTCCAACAAGTCAATATCTACTACTATCAGTACCACTAGTCAGTATCACTACTGCTAGTATACAAGTACTCCACGTACTTCAAGTAGATCTCCCATGAACTTACAACAACCTACAACTCAAATGATCTTATTTTGAAAGGATCTACATTGCCTTCCTCTTTGCTCTCCAACTGAGTATACACCGTACTCTAAGTAGATCTCACCTGATCTTGCTATCTATTGTGTTGTGATCTCCCTGATCTTGCTGCCACCTACAAATCAACTTAGTTTTGCAACACCTGTAAACCTAGATCAAACACACACAAATACCTGCAGATCAATTATCTTACTTACCATGTAGATCTCCAAACTTGGCCTTGCACACCTGCTGACCGAGATCATACATACATGAAAAATATTTCTGATTTTCCAAATCAACACCCACACTTGGCACTGCTGTGGAACTAGGAGGAACACACCATGCTCTCTTCACTCTGAAGGAACTAATTTTTGCTCTCTTACTCTAGCACAAATTATAATACAGCCCATGAGTCTATTATATAGATCCCATGCAAATAATAATTAGACATCTAATTACAATAATTAGATTTGCAGCTCAAGTTTAAAATTGGCCTTCTACATGCAAACAACTGGTTCATTAACTAATTATTCATAAAATTGACAGTTTTGAAACTGCACAATCGACTGACGTCAGTCTCTATCTGCCTGGAGGTGATCGACGTCGACCGAATACTGATCGATGTCCGTTGCTCTAACACTGTATGTTAGGGTGTGGAGCTAAAAGCTTCACCTTAAGGCAAACATGGAGGTTTCTGAGTGTATGCAGTCACCAGCGTCGATAGGCCACAATCGACGTCGGTCAGGGAAAGCACAGAGGAAACCGGCATCGGTAGGAGATCGATTGGCGTCGATCACCTCCAGGAAGGCAGGGACCGACGTCGGTCGCCTATGACAGTCAGAACTATTGTTGACGAACAGTCAGTTAAGTGAACGCGGAGTTTACATGTTAAATATCAGTTCGAGTCTTTGAGCCGCTTATCTAAATTAATGTATGCATGAGATCTATATAATAGACTCATGGGTTGTATTGTTAAGTGGAGAATTTGCAGAACCCAAGTGTAGAACTTGGAGAGTTCTTCTTATGGTGGAATCAAGTAAGATTCCTCATGTATGTAAGATCAGATTTGATATGCAGGGTGTTGCAGGATCATGGTGGAGATCTACATGTGATAAGTAAGATCAGATTGATCTGCAGGGATGTGTATATGCGAGGGTCAGAAGAAGATCGGTGGGGGAGCAAGATCAAGGTGACAGTAATACATCAAGAGCAAGATCATGGTGAGATCTACTTGGAGTACCGGTTCATACTCGGTTGTATTAGATGTACAATGAGGTGAACAACAGCTTGTGTTAGTTGTTAGTTGTGATCTATGAGAGAAGATTACTCAGGTGGGAAGATTACTTGGAGCCCTTGAGGAGGAAGCCTCACAGAGGTGGAAGAAGAGTGTGATCTCTTTATTGTAATTTTCTTTGTAATGAGTTGAATATAATTGTGTGTTGCCTCTCATATTTTGTGTATTTTTTCATTGATAGTTATTTGTTCTTCTGGTTATTTTTGCATGTTTACGTTGCTTATACAATGGTAATCATGTGTGCTCTTAATTCTGACAAGTTGTGTCAGATCTTTGGGGAACTTAGGTCTCATCAAATGGTATCAGAGCGAGGTTGGATGTTCTCAGAGTGAGTTTGACTAACAGATGGCTAGATCTGGTTAGTGGTTTGCTGATTACAGGGTACTCACAGGAGTTTCTGATTGAGTGGGAGTATAGCAACGATAGAAGAAGGTAAGTTGAGGATGAAAAAATTCAGGCACAGGATTAACACCACAAGGAGTGTGGTGGGTTGTCTTCAAGTGGGAGCTTGAAGAGGAATACAAGTTAGGATGCAGATTAGACAGAGTACTGGTTTAGGTATATGCGCAGCTGTTTATCTCCAAGTGGGAGATTGTTAGGGTGTAGAGCTAAAAGCTTCACCTTAAAGCAAACATGGAGGTTTCTGAGCGTATACAGTCGCCAACGTCGGCAGGCCACAACTGACGTCAGTCAGAAGAAGCGCAGAGGAAACTGGCATCAGTAGGAGATCAATCGACGTCGATCGCCTGTGGCAGTCAAAACTACTGTTGACGAACAGTCAGTTAAGTGAACACGGAGTTTGCATGTTAAAGACCAGTTTGAATCTTTGAGTCGCTTGTCTAAATTAGTGTATGCATGAGATCTATATAATAGACTCATGGGCTGTATTGTTAAGTGGAGAATTTGCAAAACCCAAGTGTAGAACTTGGAGAGTTCTTCCCATGGTGGAATCAAGTAAGATTCCTCATGTATGTAAGATCAGGTTTGATATGCAGGGTGTTGCAAGATCATGGTAGAGATCTACATGTGATAAGTAAGATCAGGTTGATCTACAGGGATGTGTGTATGTGAGGGTCAGAAAAGGATCGGTGGGGGAGCAAGATCAAGGTGACAGCAATACATCAAGAGCAGGATCATGGTGAGATCTACTTGGAGTACCGATTCGTACTCGATTGTACTGGATGTACAATGAGGTGAACAACAGCTTGTGTTAGTTGTTAGTTGTGACCTATGAGAGAAGATTACTCAGGTGGGAAGATTACTTGGAGCCTTTGAGGAGGAAGCCTCACAGAGGTGGGAAGATTACTTGGAGCCCTTGAGGAGGAAGCCTCACAGAGGTGGAAGAAGAGTGTGATATCTTTATTGTAATTCCTTCAAGAACTCACTCTCTCAAGTACAATCAACTCCAACAACCTGGATTGATTCACATGTACAATTATGTAATGTTCTTCAACATTCTACAATACACTATAATAAGCTAAGAAGATCTAATCCTACATATAAAATTAGGAAACTTGAGCATGCATTTACAACCAACAGTTATGCCTCTTGAATAAGAGCTCTAAAACAGTCTTACTAATGATAGAGACGCGGACTTAAGACTATCACTTAAATCTATCATGCAAACACTCAGTTCTGTCCACGAAAATAGGTTTTTGGACACACAGGTAATCGACGCTGGTTCTTGTCTGCTTGCCTGTGATCGACATCGACCGATCCCTGTCGATGCCGGCGTCTCCTAAACTGCACCTGACCGACGTCGATCGCTCCTGACCGATGCTGGTGACTGTGTAAACCTGTAAACTATCAAATATGCTCCTTGGTGAAGCTTTTAGGCTCCACACCTTAAAATTGTATATGACCGACGTTGATTGATCAGACCGATCTCAGTTGCTCTACCACTCAGCAACCTCCTCTATTTGCATCAGTGAAGCTTTTAGCTCCACAACCTAACAATCTCTCACTTAGAGATAAATAGCTACACTTATACTTGTACCTGTACATCATCTAATCTATTTTCTGGCTTGTATCCCTCTTCAAGATCAATCTTGAAGACCAACCACCACATATCTTTGTGATGCTCCACCTGTCATCTAAGTAACTTGCCACATCCGCATCTACAAATCCATATAAAAAAAACTTGACCCTGCATAGCATGAATCCCTGTTGCTGGTCCCTCTCAGATACCTGAGAACTCACTGAACTACTCTCCAGTGCTTCTTTTTTGAATTGGCTCCAAACTTGCTGACAGCACCCACTACTTGGACAACCTCAGGTCCAGTACGCATGTACTTAACCTCATCATGTGAATCAGGACACTATTCATAAAATTGTCCAACCATCGACGTGCTAACCGGTATCACACAATCATCTAAAGACAAAATCAACATGTGATCTCCATGTCTCTAGAACACACTTATGCCAAAGAATTTTGCTCCTCCAAATTTTTCATGACACACCTCTGAACTAACTTTATCTTTAGCTCAGAAAAAATTTGTATGTGTAACCCTACATCAAGCAAACACACAACATACAGTAATAGGATGATGTTGCAATCACCACCCACCTGGTAAAGAAACCATAGTAGTTACAATGACATTGACTAAAGCCATGCTTTGTCATCCACCTGTCAAACATGTACCACTGTCTTGGAGCTCCCTCTAGACCATATGACCTAGCCTTCCATCTCACATATCCATTCTCTCTATTCTTTAACTAAAGTATCCATTCGTCTTTCAGTGCTTTTCATATCAGCTAGCAACCCTACCAAATTTCTTGTTTGATTCTAGATCTTAGAAATCAAGTTCCTCATTCATGCCATGCTCCCACTATTTTCTGAATCCTTCCTGCTCTGCAGTAAGCAACGGGTATAAAGAAGAGGAATAAAAAATTTGAAGTTTACTTACACTTTCAGTCCTCCATATGATTATTTGAGACTCCTTGACAGCTTACTGTCTGCCTAAAATTTGTTCCAGTGACCGACCTCGGTCACCACACAGTGTGCATCTGATCGACGTCAGTTCCATGCGACTGTCCTAACTATCGATGTCAGTTTTCTTGACTGACGTCGGTGCCTACCTTCTGCTGACGTCAGTCCTCCTGACCGACATCGATCTTACATGTCACCAACGTCGGTCCTTCTGACCGACGTCAGTCTTACCCTGCCTGACACCACCGGCTCTGGTCTGCACATGATCGACATCGATGCCTGTCTGTTCGATGCCGGTTCCTTCTGATCGACGCCGATACCTGTGTTTTCTTATGAGTGATGACTTTTTACTCACAAACTCTTTTTGAATCAAAACTCTGTTCAAACTGTCCTGCTCAGAGTTACTCAGCGTTTTCCACTAATTTTTGTCTGTCATCTCCTCCATAAACTACAAGGCTTTTCAGTTCTTAAGTCTATCAAAGACATCTGTCTTCCTCTTAAGAACATGCATCTCTTTTTTGATCATGTGACCAAGCCTACAAAGCCACGTCTTTGCAACATAAAAAGAATCAGTAATACAAGTAAGTAGATAAAGAGTACCTGCTTTCTTATCACACGCTAATTCAAGTGCATCTGTTATGAGAGTTTTTGTGCATCTCTCATCACCCAACTTTTCTGAAGCAATTAGCCGTATCTTCAGAACTAGGACTTTCATGACATCCTTCAACACCCATGTGTTGGCCACCTGTAATTTCAGCTTCACTTTCCTTTTGCCAAAACTTTGACAAGGCACACCAGCGCCTAAATAAATCTTTCCAAAGTCTCCAAAGACCTTAACATAAAAAATACTCTATCTCAAGCTGCATGGAAAGAGGCAACAGAATCTATAAAATAAGATTCTACTTTATCTAAAGAACATCCTAGAGCATCTTGTGCAACAACACCTGCAATATCTGCTTCTTCAGTTCCTTCATGTTGATCTTCTACCAACCAACAATTTTTTTACCTACTTTTTCTTTTCATAACACCGTAATTGACCATTCATGTTTTTCAATTCCTCTATTCTTAACTTACTTTTTTCTGTCATTGCTATACTCTCACTCAATCAGAAACCCCTGAGAGTGACATGTAATCAAACACAAAATTTGCTCTTTGCAATCTTAGCTCTGATACCACTTGTTAGGACCCGAAAGCACAATTGATCACCTTGTATAAGCAACTAAATGCGAAATTTAATCAGAAGTAAACAGTAACTAAAATTTAAATATAACACAAAATATGAGAGACAATACCCAATTATATTAATACTTTTCCAAAAAAGAATTACAATGAAGAGACGCCACACTCTTCCACACCTTACAGGCTTCCCACACCAAGTGTACAGTAATTCACCTTCAAGAGTTATCTCTCTCTATTACGGTCCCAACACACAATTCAAATACAAAGTTAGTGTTCACCTCTAACCAGTCAGTATCCACTACTATCAGTACCACTAGTCAGTATCACTACTGTCAGTACACAAGTACTCCATGTACTTCAAGTAAATCTCTCATGAACTTGCAACAACCTGCAACTCAAATAATCTTATTTTGGAAGGATCTACCTTGCCTTTCTCTTTGCTCTCTAGTCGAGTACACACCGTACTCCAAGTAGATCCCACCTGATCTTGCTACTTGTTGTGTTGTGATCTCCCTGATCTTGCTGCCACCTGTAAATCAACTTGGTTTTGCAACACCTGTAAACTTAGATCAAACACACACACAAACACCTGCAGATCAATGATCTTACTTACCATGTAGATCTCCAAACCTGGTCTTGCATACCTGCTGATCGAGATCATACATACATGAAGAACCCTTCTGATTCTCCAAATAAGCACTCACACTTGGCACTGCTTTGGAACTAGGAGGAACACACCATGCTCTCTTCACTCTGAAAGAGCTAATCTTTGCTCTCTTACTCTCTAGCACAAATTACAATACAGCCTATGAGTTTATTATATAGATCCCATGCAAACAATAATTAGACATCTAATTACAATAATTAGATCCGCAGCTCAAGTCTAAAATTAGCCTTCTACATGCAAAAAACTAGTTCGTTAACTAACTGTCCGTGAAACTGACAGTTTTAGAACCACACAGGCGATCGACGTCGGTCCCTGTCTACTTAAAGGTGACCGACATCCGCTGACTACTGACCGATGTTGATTGCTCTGACACTGTATATGACCGATGTCAGTTGATCAGACCGACATCGGTTGCTCTGCCACTCAGCGACCTCCTTCTCTGTTTGCATCAGTGAAGCTTTTAGCTCCATAACCTAACACAATGTCAATTGGCCTGACCGATGTCGGTTATTCTATAACTCAGCAACCTCCACATTTTCATTAGTGAAGCTTTTAGCTCCACAACTTAACAACTTTAACATATTTGGTTGCAAACCCTCATGGTGAACAAGCAAGTTGTAGAATCCTTTAAAGGTCATTGATTACTTAAATAAACATTTGTAAATATGTTCCAAGTTTCCTCAAACTCAAATAAGTTAGTTCAATCAATGATTAACATTGGGAGGCTTCATAAACCTAAAAAATTCTCTCTCAATTTGTATGCACAGTCAGCTTCACTCAAGAAGCTACCAACCTTAACTTAGAACTCCCCTGAGATTGTGTATGGGTCCAAACAGTGTTTTCAGGTTGTGAATAGATCCCCCCACTTCCACCTTGTGGTATTAGGAATAATAAATAGGATATGTTATTTATGAACAATCCTTAAGAAATAGAGATGCCTAAAACCCTCCTTAAACCCTTTATAACAACCTGATGGAAGAGAAAGATTTAAAAATGAATTAAAATGATTTTTTTTCTCCAAATTAATTTATTTAAATTTTCAGGTCTCATGAGCACCATGGCATGGTATAGGTTTGCATATGCAATTACAGTACCGTATGGAATGGGCAAAATACATAGCTAAAGCCTTCTTTATGAAAGTGTAGAATATGGAATGGTTCAAGTGAATATATCAAGTGAGACTTTAAAAAGGTTATACCATCGTCTAAACACTTCTACAAGCCTCTCAACATGATATACAAACTCTACAAGTTGGCCACTTGGTCAAAAAGTGAAGAACCTAGTTTTACAAGCTAAGAAGCCTAGATGAAGACCTATGAGTGTAATAAGATACATAAATCTCAAGAAATAAGTTTTATAATGGTGTTATATGTCTCAAAAAATCATTTATATGTCTCATAACCTGCAATTTTTAAGAATAAACACTCAAACTACCTCTCAAGCATGCACAAACACCTAGGCTTACCAATAGTCATTTCTTGGTTTGCCCACCTACATAAGGCCTTGGAACTTTAAATTTTACATGGAGCATGTTATTATACCAGGTAAATTAAATCAAACACTTTTGGTCTCTTTCATAGGTGTGGCAGGCCATTTGGGCCAGATCTTTGTTTTTAGGCCTAGGGGACCTAATTAGGCCTAATTGGTGAGAGAAATGGTAGAAAAAAGGACAATTTCACTCAAACTTAGGTCTTGAAACTTGGCATGGATATGTAAGGGGATACTAGGTCCTCAAATATGTGCTTATTTCTTCAGTATAGTTTGTACATTATTTTACACCAGGAGGTTTACCTGTTTTGAGGGCTATAAGGAATATGAAGAAAAGCAAGCAATGGAGAAAAACCACATTTTTTGGAGGGTTTGATGGCTCTAAGTGGTTTTTTAGGTCTGATTTCATGATAATAATCCATCCATGTATTCAAATTACCTTCTTCAAATCAAAACCAAGTTTTCTCTCTCCTACGCCACATTACAAAGAGAGGAGTTTAAATTAAGAAACCACCAAGTTAATGCATATAAACTACTCAATAAGATTTTCAAGGTCACTTATCACCTTCCACACCATGTAGATGGAGATAACAATTTAATCTATTGGTTTCAACAAGGATTATAATGTTATAAAGAGTCATCAACTACCTAAAAAAGACCTTTTCCTCTCTTACGCCAAGCAAATTGATGGTCAAACAAGCTTGAAAAGTCTTCTAATAGTCCTTTCAAGGTGGAGAGACCTCATAAATGAATTAGGATAAGTTTTAAATATATTTTGTTGAAGATTTGATCAAGACTTTAAGACCTACTTTCATGGAACAAGACTTATTTTTAAAGACACTTCTTCATCAAGAATAGAGAGAATGTGAACTAAGATATAGGAATTTCAAGTGGTCAGCTTGACCAATCAATGCTCAAGAATTTTATAAGGCATTTCAAATAAAATTTTCCCTACCTCTTCACCATTTTTCAAAGGTTATAAGAAGGAATCAATCATTTACTATGTTGGATTTGAAGGAGGACCAAGTGGATGAGTCGCCCCTAATTTTGGGTTGCTTTTTATTTCTCTCTCCTTTCTCACTTTTTCTATAAGTAAGCCTATTTAACATTCTTAAGGATACTTAATGCGATTTATGGCAAATCCATGCTTAAAAAACCACTTGTACTTGGCTCTATGAACTGACTAAGACTGAATTCATGCCTCCTCAATACTTGTAACTAGTGTATGTTCATGGTTTGTAGATGAATGTTAGTGATAGTGAATGCTTCATCACTTTTGTACTTTCCTTTTTACCATATTTTCAGGTGGTTAATCATACTTATAGGTGGTATAGTGTGATTGTATAGCTTAGTATGTATGGCAAGTGTAATTCTTCCTTAGTGACTTTGAGAGACCTTTTGATCATCTACCTTAGATCATCCATTAAGCTAAGCCTCTATGTGAAATATTGATGTTTGGAGAACCTTTACTTGAGTATTAAAATTAGTTTCATGTCATTATATCTTTCTTAGTACATGTTTGGCGAGTGAAGGAGACATTTTGGTGTATCACCTCAGTTAGATAGGTTTTCTTTCAATTTATCTTTCTTATTTTTTCCTTGCAAGTTGGTAGTGTCGTGTAGAGAGCCTAACTAATACATCAAGGGGAGCTTTCCTTTATAATATAGAGATTCAATCCACCTATTCGTCAACCCATAGACTAGGATTGTCTCTATGTTACTCCAAAATTTGAGGGCCTAAAATAACCTTCACCAGGGTGCATGTTTGAGTAGATAACAATAAGTTATATAGCAAAGAAAATTCAATGATTTTTAGGATCTCATGTATACTTGCTCTTCCATAGGATAGTGTCATCTTAATATTTCAAAACACTAATTACATAGGGAGAACCATATTTTTATCCCAATAAACTTTGTTTTAAAGGTAATTTGAGAGTAACTTCCCTACATGATATGCTTCTCTCAGGTGCACCATAAATCAAATAGATAAAAGGCTTCATATTGGTGTAAACAAGGGGATCCTAGGTGTTTCTAATATATCTTTAGGTATGGAAAAACTAGTGTCTATGACTAGCCGTATACAATGGCTATGAGTATTTGAGTAAAAACATCTTACATCACGATGTTTGAAAATGGAACACCACAAAGCCCAAAACAAAATTAGCTAGGTAGTTTTAAAACTACCAACAAAGACTTTATAGAACAATCAGAGTCAAATAAAAATGAAAAAAAAGATAAAGGAAAAATATTTTTGGAGAGGATAACAACAAAATTCAACCCAAAGTCGAAAGAAAAGAGCCTTTGTGTTTGTATCTATTCAAAGTGACAAGTTAAGTTTTCTAAGTTTTGGATTACTCCAAAGTCAAAAAAATGAATCATTATGTTATGGATAGTATCCAAAGTTGAGGACTGAATTATTTTAGTGTTAGGACTTCATAGAATTTAATTGAAAATCGAAGCCAAAAATTAACGAGCAATACAAGAAATGTTCTATTCTAAAGTGGGTTCACCAAAATGTTTCCTCTTAAAATTAATCATGAATTTTTTCTAAGCCTAATTCAATTTAAAATTGAAAACTCGTCTAGGAAGATAAATAAGACAACCTAGTGTAAAAATGCATCGATATACATAGTTTACAAAAGTTTTAATTTATTTAAAATAAAAATCGAGGTTAGGGTTAGAGATATTTCAAATTTATTTAAATAAAACTATGTTATTCATTCACAGAATGTGACAATTTTTAACAACTTATAAGAACTTGGAAAACTATATTTTGATAGTTGGATCATGAAATGTCAATTTACAATGTTTGGTGCAAGTGAAAATTATCTTCACAATTCAATTTAAATTGAGTAAACCATTAAAAATATTTCCTATGGGGATCTTGAGATACACAATACAAGATTAAGGCAAAATACAACTACTCCTAGTACTTAGGAAATAATATATACAATAATACTATATCCCACCTTAATCCATAATAGTTGTTGTGAACCTAAGCATTCCTCTCAACTTTTTAAATTTTCTCATCCAAGTGCTTTCATCAAGATGTATGTTAATTTCTCTATTGTATGGAAATGTTACAACTTGACACTGTCATTTTTCACATACTATCGAATCAAATGAAATTTTGTATTTATATGCTTGGTTTGGTCATGAAAAACTAGATTCTTTACCATTTGGATTACATAAGTGTTGTCAACCATGAGAGGTGTTGATGAAACCTGTTGTTCCTACAAATCTGAAAGAACTCTTCTTAGCCACAATATATCTCTAATTTCCTCTAAATTTACCATATACTCTACTACTAAAGAAATTATGGGCACTAATTACTTCTTATATTTTGAACTGATAATTATTGTTTCCAAATTCATCAGACTTTCCATCTTCATGATCACTAGCATAATCATAATCTGAATATCCAACTAGTTTGAAATATCTTGCCTTTGAACCCAAAATTATGTGTGTAGACACTAATTTTACATATGCAACCTAAAAGTGTCTTAACATGTTGTAACACCCTTCAATTATTATCCACCACCTTTATATACATTTACTCACCATAATTACTTTGTTAATTACCATTTACCCTCTTTTCAACCTCCCAAATCTCTAAATAACTATTAAAATCCATATAATATCATTTTATCCCTCCACACTAACAACTTAACCTTGATGAAAATCTCGTTAAACAACTTAAACAACCTTCTCCCCAAATTACCCCATGGATAGAACCACCATACAATGTGTTTTGACAAGAAAAGATAGAATCATTTACGATCCCCCACAATCATCACTGATATTATTTGATTGGCCATGATTACTAATAAATGGCCTCAACTCATCCAAATAATCCTAAAATGATGCTAGAAGATTTAAAAGATGCATGTGAGATGAACGATGCTCAGGAGACCTTGTGACACAAACATTAGGTTATCTTATTAATCTACATCAAAGCTTTGAATCCTTGGTACTGGTCTATATATGTCAAAATACACCACCAATCCATTGCACCATCAATAGACTTTTCAAGGTTAGTAGTGTACTTATTTTAAGCATAATTTCATAATATATTATATTTTATGTGTTAGTATCATTAATCTACTCCTTAGGCTACCTCTATTATCCTTAGAATTCAATTTCATAAATCATAATCCAACTTCTTAGCATTTTGGTAAATTTTACCAGAATCAACATTGATCATATAGATCATCATCAATTTTGATAAAATCGGTATCAATTATATGAATCAACATCGATCCCTATCATAATTAGTTAGCTACATAACTTGATCATATTTTTGTGGATTTTACCACAGTCCTGGTTTATTATGATTGTTTGTTTTCCTATAAACATGGAACTTTACCCTTAGATGACAATTCCTAGAGAATCTCATGAAACACTCAACATTTTTTATTTATCAATTATCTCCTCAACCTTATTTACTAATCAAAGTGATATTGCACATGAGTTCAGTCTCTGTGCCATAGCGTTCACCCCCGACATTAATGATATCTTAAGTCAGCTTGAGATTATCCAAGAAGATACTGAAGCTGTACAGGAGTTTTAACTTGACTATTTTTCCTATATTAATGTAATGGAAGAAGATTAAATATTCTCATAATCATATGTTATATAAATTATCAACAAGCATTTGCAATTTTCATTATCATTATTGTCATCTTAATTACTAAAATAGGTGGCTTGATATCTACAAAGGGAAGCGTATACCTTCTTGAAACTAGTATTTTACGAGGTAACCCACCCTTTTACTTTATTAATCTATCTTTTCCAGTTTCTTACATGTGTACAAGTATTCCTTCCCAAACAAAAAAGATCTCTCACTATTTCTTGATCAATGGTGTGAAACAGATTACATATGTATGCCTTATCTCAGTTTAAACCCTATTTTTATTTGAGTTTTTGTTAGTTTGTTTTATACATAAATTATCATAAAAACTACTTAAACATTATGGCATGCCTAGTGGGACCCTTTTAGGTCTCATAGTCATTGATTTTTCATTCTAAGTTCTTTTACTTTACTTTGCATTTTTAGCAAATTATTCATTGTTGTTTTCATCAAAAAGAGAGAGTTAAAAAAATTACTTTCTTTTGGAATATAAAAAGAATTGCATTCATCAAATTGATTACTTAGGTAATACACATAGCACAATTAGGTGGATTAATTTATCGTCATAGTAACATTTCTCCTTCACACACAACCAAATCATGAAAATATCAAAAAAATCAACAAAAACAATCATATCTAGGTGGACCTACTTGTATTTCATTAGCAAGGGGAAAGATGACTCAGTATTTTGGCTGAGTATAAATAATCAGTTGATGGTATATTGATCAAGTGCCCAAAACCCTTATCATTTTTGGACTGTGAAGTGAAGGGGTGGGAGCCAATTTCAGGCCATGTACCATTACCAACATAGATCTAGGCCTCACGTACCTTCAGGTATATCAAGATACTAACCTTAAACAGACCTAAAATCATTCTTAGCATACATTTTCCCAGATGCTTTGTTAAGCCAAATGCCCCATCATATTCTAAGGCATAATTTTTAAAAGAGAGAGAAAAACAATTAGGAATGTTTGATTAAATAGTGTGTTTTATCTTCACTAAAAAGAGAGAAAAATAAGGCAAAAAATTATTTATTTTGCACTTGTCTTTGTTATTTTAGCACTACATGGTTTTAACTAGGAAGCAATCACAAAAATAAATTGATCCCCATACATCATCCTCATCTATGGAACATACACCAAGTCCTCCTAGCTCTCCCAAATCCATTGAGGAGGGTATTCATCATTTTTATCCATAGGGAGATCCCAACTTTACCAACATAGTGAATAATAATCTAATCACCCTTAGTCATTACCTCAGTGCATGAGTTACACCTATTCCCATATATCTTTCTTCCCAATACTCTCAATTCATATATGGCATGCTATAGGAAGGATCAAAAGAGCATTTGATAGCTACAATATCTTCCAATCCCAACATGGGTTCCATTCCAACTTCTAATATTAACGTGTCACAACCTATAAGTAATCAACCACCACTAGTATCTGCTAATCCCTCTATGACTATTTTCTAAACCCAAAGTTTTACCATACCACAACTCACATTTACTCAACCACCTTATTCCTGACTCCAAAATTTAGTGGTCTCAATCCATGCCTCTCTTCTACCTATTCAAACAAATCTGACCACAAACCCAACTCAACCATGACAACCCATATAGCAAATTATTTTATGTCAACCTCTTCAACATAAACTTTTACCACCATCAACCACTCAACATCTCATTCCATCACAACCATTTACAACCACCTATTTTAATTTGTCTCAACAACAAATCCTACCCCCTTTATTCCCTTAGTATGCAACTGCATCTCAACCAATCATTACCACCTTAATTGGTTATCCTCTTTCACAGCTATTTCCCACTTCACTTCCCCCTCACCAATATTTATAATAGAATACTTTAAGGTGTATTCCTCCATATAATGCCCAGCCTAACCTCATGGATAGGATGGGAAACCTTGAAGATTCTACCTCCAAGCAGAATAATATGGTCTCATACAAGCAAATCTATAACAAACATATCAACCCAGTTGTCCTAATTAGACCCTATCTGATACACAAGGAATTGTCTAAGTTCACAAAATTTCAAAACGAGGAGGACCCTCAACAACATATCAGATCCTTTAGGCATGTATTCTACCTTGTATCCCATAATGATGCTCTCCTCCTGAGAACATTCCCCATGTCATTAATTGAACCAATTTTGGATTGGTATAGTGCCATTCCATAACACTCTCTATTCTCTTTTGGCTAGCTAGCCCAAATCTTCTTGGAGCATTTTTTGATCAATATCATAAGGAAGATAACCATCACTGATTTATATGCCATTAGATAATTTGAAGATGAATCAATTACAGATTTTGTTGTGAAATGGTGGGGACTTATAAACCAGTTATCATTTTTCCTCCCCTAGACATAGTTGATCAAACTCTTTGCCAAGTCATGTGAAAAACATATTTTATCCATACTTCAAGTCCATTCTTTAAAGACCTTTGATGAAGCCTTTACGATGGCATGTAAGTTATAAATATGAGCCCTATAATAAGGAAATTTCAAATTATGAAATAAAAATGTTAAACATGATCCTTCCAAGGGGTCCAATAACTCTATATCAAAGGGCACAACAAACATTGTTGCCCTAAATAATCCCCTCCATCAACAACAAACTAACCAGGTCCTTCTACTTCTTAGACATAACCACAGAAAATGTTAACATAATTTCCACCCAAACAATACATGCCCTTAAGAGAATCTTATGCTTCCATCTTGGACAAAATTTTGAAAGTGTCAGTTATTGATATCCCTCCAATCAGGTCATTGATGACTCTCATCCTAAACCAAATTAGTATAAATAAAGTGACTTTTGTGCCTAACATTGTGTACCTAGACATGAGATCAATAGATGTCAATATTTTAAAATCTTGGTCTAGAACATTATTGATAAAGGGGAACTATAATTAGATAATCCAAATGCTCCTCCAAACCTATCTCTCAATATCTTTAGACAATCATTCCCAAATCATCCATATTCATCAAATTATGTACAAGTAAACTCCAAAAACACCCAAGATTAGGAATCCCATGTAATAAACACCATTTATGATCAACTTCTACCTAAATAAGTCAGTAACACACCTAAGTCATCTTCTGAAGTAACATAAATTTTGGCCCTCCTTACATGAGATATCTTAGTACAATCTGGGCCATTTAAACCAATTCCTATCATCCATTCAAACATCCTTGATCTCATTACATGGGATCCTCTAGAGGAGGTGATATCTAAACATGCTCAAGACTAATTATGAAATACAAAATATAAAAAGGGTACTCCAGCCACATGGGATAATGTGTTGGTGTGCCAAAGGGTAAATCCCTACAACACCCACCTATAAGGATTAAACTCCCTCAAACATCCCAAAATGAAGATCCTCATAAAGACATCCCTATGACTTCCAACAGTGATTGAAAAGGGAAGATGGCTATGCCCTAAGTTCATACTAAGCCATCCATATTAAGTCCTCATCCTTCCTTTAAACTAAAGATCATAATTACAAAATCACCTCTCAAAGGGCCCAGGCTAATTCAGAAGCTTCTTCCAATATTGTGAACACCAACACCCCATATTAACCCCTCAAGTTATTATTACTCCATAAGCTTATCTGAGATGCCTATACCCCCCATTAAGATCACTCATATAATCATTACAAAAAATGAAGGTACAAAAGTAAACATGATCAAAAAATCAACATGTCAAAAAATGATAAAATCCCACCAAGACCCATTACAAGGATCATATTCTACCATCCTTGATCAACTTCTGCAAACCTCCCTAATTACATTACCACCCATCAATTTTGTCAATCCTCATATCCAAAAACTAGCATGGTATAAGGGAGATAAGATATGTGTCGACCATAGGATACTAGGACATGATACCAAGAGTTACAATGCTCTCAAAGCTATAATCCAAGATCTCTTAAAAAAGATGATATCTTAACTAAACAACCTTATCCTGATCCTCTCCTCAACCAAAACACTAAAGCCACAACCATCTCTGAATCTAACACGATGTGTGCCTTAGATCCTTTATGAGAAAGATCAAAACAAACATCAAAAGGCATGCTTAATATCCCTGACTCCAGCCATGACCAACTCCTTTCCAACATCCCCTCGAGTCCTTCAAATATAAGTGACTCGGTGACTTTGATAGACTATCCATTCTTACAAACTGATACGATACACATAGCCACATGATCTCAATCACAAGGCCCCAAAACCTAGAATCCAAACAAAGTCAAAATTTCCATTTCATAGGCTCTTGACTCAATGACAAAGACCCCCAAAACATCCTTTATAAAACTAAAAAATCTCCATTTTAGGGACAACTCAAAATAATAATTCCTTAGAATTGACACAAATATCAGTTCTGAAATAACTCCACCAATTGCTCATGAAGATGTCCTTTTATGAACTTATCCAAAATTCCCCACAACACCACCAAGCTATGATAGAGTCACTACAAGCCATCCAGGTATAACTAGATGAACCCTACCCACTATCAAATTTTATTAGATATTTACAAACATCCTCATCCATTACCTTCTATGATTTTAAAATATCCCCATTACAACTTGAAGACTAAGATTTGCTTATGTTCATCATTACCTAAGTTGATCTAACAATGATCAAAAGGGTCATGATTGACAATGGGGACAATATAAACATCATCTAATCACATGACTTTTAAAAAAATATAGTTACCAAAAACCATCATATCCCAATCCCTAGTTATCCTACAAGTTTTTAATGACATGGTAACCCCTACGTTAGGTGTTGTCATCCTCCCTATCCAAGTAGGTGCATGTACCCTCCCTAGACTATTTTATGCAATATAAGGGTAGTTCTAATATAAAATATTAATAGGATGCCCTTGGATATATGTTATGCATTGCATCCCTTCCACTTTACATTGATGCCTCAAATACAAGTATGAAGGCAAAATCCATACTATCTCAACAAATCCTCATCCATTCAAAACATGTGATTTAACCTATCAACCTAATGATGTCTTAATCACCCTAAAATACCCAACCCCATAATCATCAAGTGAAGCATCATCCAATTTGATAATCCCCTCATCCCACATTCCACATGATTCCCTCGAGTCCATGTTTCAATGGCTCTCACTAGGGGAATATCAGTTATTAATGCTTAACACCCTTCTTATTCCTCAAGAATATGGGTGCTCAAACAAGCAACACATATATCATCCCAACATAGGCCATCCCTTGTGATCTTCCTCATCTCTATACCCATTTTCATCTATAGGGGGATAGATCAATCATCATCATAAATATACACGGCACAGTATAGAAAGGAGTAAATGAGGGAAATTTACTCCAAATTGGCTTGGACCATACATTATTACTCATAAATATGGATCTAAGGCATATCACCTAGCCTTTTTTGAGGTAAAACCATAACATGAACCTTTTAATGCTTTAAATCTACATCCTTTTTATTATTAATAATCTTTTAATATCCATAATCAACATAGGTTTTCCCTTTGTTCAAAACCATCTCATTATCCTTAAAAATGCCCAATAATGATATAGAATCATGTGTTTATCTGGTAGAATACTCATCTCAATCTTGAATATGAACACCTCATATTTTTTCATGGCATGTTTTAATTGGATAAGCTTTGCCTATATCTGGTATGAGTCTTGAATCATTATTTCCCCAATCCCTCATATTGGCTAGGTAAAGATTATTTGGGATAAAAATACCACCTTGTGTGACTTCTTTGCCTTTTAAAAGCATAATACCTTGGGTCACCCTAAGCTAATCCATGACAAAAAATTCAAGCTAGGATCAAAATAGAAAATTAAGAAAAGGGAAAAAACACAGACTAATCCCTTGAAGGACAAATATTCATAAAAGTATAAAAATACATCATAAAACGTATATACCACTCCCTCAAAGGATGGTTATCAAAATAAGCAATCTATATTGTAGAGAAAATTTCATCTTGATCAATTTTATATCAAATTATGCCCTTAAAATCCCTAAAGTCAAATTCAAAAGGTATCCCATGAATTCTTCCCGCATTGATTAGCTTCCTTAAATTCGTAGACTTCCCCCATCAATCAATCTACATAATCAATGGATTAGCACCAAAGGGGTCCTAAGATTATTAATACAAAGAGACTTAGCTCTTGTACACAAGATGGGGTATATAATCCTAAATTAAGCCCAAACCTAAATCAAGGAAATGAAATTTCATCTAAAAGTCATCCTTAACTAAATGATACCTTAATTGATATAAAGGCTATTGAAATGTATATCAACACTCGATAAAAGATACATATGTAAATACTATAAGATGCCTACTTTTGGTTACGATCCAAGTCAATATATGAGTTAAGAACCTCTTTTACTCTTTTATCAATGATCATAATCAACAAATCATAATTACTATCCAATATTTAATAAAATCAAATCCCAAATTATAAAGTGCATATACATAACATTATCCATCAAAATTAAATCACATGTAACAAAATCTAGCTTTCCATCAATATACATCCACATCCACATGTAACCTAATCATATCCACATCAAAAAGTAGGAATTAATGTATGAATCCACCTTATCTCTGCTATAAATACTCAAACAAGCATATAATGTTTTTGCTTAAAAAATATGATTGATTATACATAATGCATATGCCAATGACATGTGGGCCGCACTCTTTATAGTAGCCTTTATAATCCATGTCAATCTTTTAAATCGACATTGATTTGTTAAATTATCATCAATTATTTCTAAATCACCTTTGATCCTTGTTAATCGACATCAATTATACCTTTTTCACTACTCATAGATTTCAAGCACAAAAAATTTTGTCCTAAGACTCAACAAGTTACCCTATTTCAACTACATTATTTTACACAACACCTAGGCTCATAGAAGAGACCCACCATTGGTCCCATAGCCTATAAAGTCATATACTCTATTGGGAATATATCCCCTATGGATCTTAGGACTGTAATTCAACACAAGAACAACTACCTATAGGTCGATCCCTAGTTTTCCCACACTGGATGCTTCAATTGGTCCTTCCTATTATTTGTTCTCTTTGTTTCCTTTATTTACGCACCCACTTGTTAACCATTGGGGCAATTTATTTCAAGGCTTCCCACAATCATCTCTATGTTTCATTATCCATTTATCGATAGTACAAACTTTTTTACTCATGCAACTGACCCACATCATTGGCACTCTTTTTATCGATCACATATCCACCCTATCATTCATCCCACTTTTTTCAAACCCATCAACACCTCCTTCCATCATGTCAACTCCTAGTTTAAGGGGGAATATCTCCTCACTCACACTTGGAGCATCAACACACTCTAGGTTTTTGTCTTGTGGTTGATTTTTATTCAACTGCTCAATAAAAAGAGGTAAATATAGACACTAATTTTACATACACTATCTAAAAGTGTATTTACATGTTATAAGCCCCTTTAATTAATATCCACCAACCTTATTTACATTCACTCACCTCAATTACTTTGTTAATTACCATTTACCCCCTTTCCAACCTCCTAATCTCTAAATATCTAATAAAATCCATATAATCCCATTTATCCCTCTATCCTAACAACTTACCCTTGATGAAAACCCCGTTAAACAAATTAATATTCTCCCAAAATTACCCCATGGTTGAAACCACCTTACAACATGTTTTTCCAATAAAATATAATCATTAACGATCTCGTGTGATTGTTGTCGATTATATTCCATCCTCTGTGATTACTTATACATAACCTCAGATCACCCAAACAATCCTAAAATGACACTAGAAGGTTGATAGAATGCCTGTGAGATGAAGGACGCTTAAGAGACCTTATGACACAACCATTAGCTTATCTTATTAATCTACATCAAAGCTTTGAATCCTTGTAACTACTCTGTAGAAGTAAAAATACACCACAAATCCATAGCACCATCAAAAAACATTTCAAGGTTAGTATTGTACTTCTTTTTAAGCATAATGTTATCATCTATTTTATTTTGTGCATTAGTATCATTAATTTGCTCCTTAGGCTAACTCTATTATCTTTAGAATTCTTTTTCATAAATCATAATCCAACTTCTTAGTGTTTTGGGAAATTTTACTAGTATCGATGTTGATCATATATATTGTCATTGATTCTAATAAAATTAGTAACAATTATATTAATTGGCATCAATCCCTATCAAAACTATTTAATTACAGAACCTAAACTTATTTTTGCATATTTTCACCACAATCCTAGTCTGTCTTGATTGTCTATTTTCCTATAAACATTAAAATCAGCCCTTAAATGACCATTCTTGGATAATCTCACAAAATACTCAACATTTTTAATTTACCAATTGCTTCCTAACCCCTCTTTGCTGATCAGAGTGATATTGCACATGAGCCTAGTCTTTGTGCCATAGCATTCACCCCCAATGTTGATGATATCTCAGCCCAACTTGAGATTATCCAAGAACATACTGAAGTTGCATAGGAGTTATGGATTGACTATTTTGCCTATATTAATGCAATATAATAAGATTAAATATTATCATAATCATATGTTATCTAAATTATCAACAAGCATTTGTAATTTTCATTATCATTATTGTCAGCGTAATTGCTAAAATAGGTGGGTTGCAATCCACAAAGGGAAGCTTATACCTTCCAAGAACTGGTATTTTACCAAGCAACCCACCCTATTACTTTAATAATCTATCTTGTCCAATTTCTTCAATGTGTTCAGGTATTCCTTCCCATCTAAAAAGGAGATCTCGCAATTCCTTGATCAACAGTGCACAACCAATCACATAGGTACACCTTATTTCAATTTAAACCCTATTTTTATTTGAGCTTTTGTTATTTTTTTTAATAAAGTAATTATCATAAAAACTACTTCAACAATGTGTTACTTTAAGGTATCTAAGGACTCTTTATATTGTTACCCAATGGTTGTCTCTAAGTTGCATGAATCTTGATAGAACACACATAACAAAGGATAAATTTGGTCTAGTTATGGTCATATAAATTAGACTTCCAATGAATTATCTATATTTAGTGGCATCAATCAAATATGTTCTATCTTTAGATGTTAATTTGAGATTCTATTCCATGGGCATGCTAAGAGGCTTATAATCTTCCAGTCTAAACTTGCTTTGAATGTCACCAATGTAATTTTACTAAGTGATGAATAAATACTTTAGTTTTTTAATTAATTCAATACCCAAATAGTAATGAAGATAACCCAAATCAGTCATTTCAAATATTTTCATCAACTTTGATTTGAAATTTTTTGTACCATTCATTTTTCCTTATGATGAATGAATCGTCAACATAAACCACCATAAATACAACTATTTTTATGAAAAGAGTTGCATCTTTAAAATTAAAACATTTTAAGTTCATGTTCTTGAGGTGCTCAGTAAGTTTATTGTACCGTGATTGAAGGGCTTATTTCACCATACAATGATTTTTCAAGTTTACATATCTTGTGTTCTTCGTTGTTTACTACAAAACCTTCAGGTTGTGTCATGTACATAGTTTCCTTGAGGTCACAATTCAGGAATGCAATTTTGACATCCATTTGGTGAATTTTTCATTTGTTGTGAGCTGTCAGAGTCAACATGGTTTGAATGGTAGTCCATTTTACTATAGGTGCAAAGGTTTCATTGTAATCAATTCCTTATTTTTTAACATATCCCTTTGTGACAAACCTTGCTTTATGCTTATTAAATGAGCCATCAACTTTGTATTTTTTATGGTAGACCCACTTCTAGCCAATAGGTTTGTATCTATATGGAGGATCAACCAATTTTCAAGTCCCATTTTTTACTAATGCATTATACTCATCTTTCATTTTTTTTCTCCAAAATTCAAGATTCTCAGCTTGTTTGAAAGATGTTAGTTCTAAATCAAATACAACATTGAGTTTTTATTCTGAAGAATCATTCAAGATGATATTTTTAATCTTATCTTAAATTTCTTAAAGGGAATTTTATAATTGTTAAGTGGCTATTCACCACATCATCAAGTTTCACATATTTCAATGTTTGAGTGGCCTACTTAGGCATCTATTTATATGATTTATGTGCTTCAAGTTCATCTTATGAAGTTCCATCATTTTTTGCCCTTTGTTTTAATGGCCCCTACTCATTATCTGATGAAGTATCACTCTCTCTTTAAAGAGTTTTAATCTCATATATAAGAGATAATATAACATAAATAGATTCCTAACTATGTGTCCCCCACTCATTGTTTGGAACATCCAAATCGCTCTCTATATATATCAAACTTTGCATACTTTTTAAGTCGACTCAACTATCGATCAATGTGGTCTTTGTCCTTTATATTATCACAAAAGACAAATTCTCTTGAGACAATAAACTTCTTCTTTTTCTCATCATATATCCTATATGCCTTGAAGGATTCACAATAGCCCAATTGGATGTATTTTTGACACTTGTGGTCCAACCTATTTCTCTTCTCCTTTGGAATCAATGCATAACAAGTGGGTCCAAAAATCCAAATATGTTTCACTGAAGGAATATGACCACACCTCATCTCATATGGAGTCTTGGATTCAAGATTTGTTGATGGTGATCTATTGTAGAGGTATACTATTGTTTTAGCTACTTCGGCCAAAAGTGTAGATTTACCCCTTTGAAATAAAATATAGCACACAAACCATATTCATCATAGTTATGTTTATACTTTCCATAACTCCATTTTTTTGTGGAGTGTGAGGGACTATGAGATAGTGTTTGATCCCATTTGATAAAGATAGGATTCAAACTTATTTGAAGTGTATTCACTACCATTATTTGTCTTAGGTGTCTCAATATAGGTTTGAGCTTCATTTTTTATCATGTTTCAAAACTTTTAAAGAGTTTTGAATACTTGTGATTTTTTCTTTAGAAAGTATATCTAATTCATCCTGTTATAGTGATCAATGAACAACATGAAGTAATTATGACCACCAGCAAAGAAGATTAGAAGAGAACACAAGTCTGAATGAACTAGTTATAACTTTATATCATATTTCCACTATGACTTTGGGAATGGTTCTCTTGTGTGTTTGGCCAAAATGCAAGCTTCACACTTTTCATCTAATTTTGTAGATAATGTAGGCATGCCAAAAAAATATTATTTTTCAATACATGAATGTTGTTAAAGTGAGTGTTCCCAAATATAACATGCCACAACTTGTTTAGAGACATTTAATCTTCCACAAGATGAGCATAGTTCTTTGAATTTAATGGCTCACCCTTGAGTTTGAGTCGTTTCCCTTCCTCATATATAGTCAAGATGAACGCATTGTCATTTTTTCCCCTGATTATGACATCACCATTATCCAAAAAAAAGGAATGGCCTTGTTTCCCTATGAGAACTAGGGACAACAAGTTTCATTTAAATTGAGAAAGTTAGAGAATATTTTGGAGATTGAAATATGGAATCTCTAGATTCATGAGTTTTATTGTACCTCTTCCTTGTGGTTGCAGACTTGATATATATATATATATATATATATATGAGGGATATTAAACCATAACTTTATTCACTAAAATCCTTAACTAAGTCTTTTCAAAAAGTCATATGTATGTTAGCACTAGTATCACGAACTCAAGCATCAAACCATGAAGAGATGACTGAGACACTATTTTATTCATCATATGTACTATAAATCACACATTCATTGGTGAATTGAGTAGAGTTTTAACTCTTTTTTTTTTTTTTTTTGGTTCTTTCTTCTTATGATATGCTTCAATTTTCTCCCATGGAGTTCTGCATTCATTAGTCTCATGGATTCCTTTTCTATCACATCATTTGTAGTAGAGGTTTTATTTATCATTATATTTTTTACCGCCTTGATTTTCATTTTTGTCACCTTTCTCCTTGTACTTGTTCTTGTACTTATTATTACCTACAATTTTGGAAGACGTGGCCTTGTTGAATGTTTTAAAAAAATTTGCTTTGATGTAGCACACACTTTCACTTGTTTTAAACTTTGTTTTTCTTCCAAAGTCCTTTTCTCTTTTTGCCATATTTTCAACCAATTGATCAAATATAATTCTTCAATTGATTTCTTGTTTGTAGAGACTCCAAGTAGGTTGAATAGTTGGGAATAAGAGATTTTATGAATTTAATATATATGTCGATTTTGACACCTATTGCTTCTACATCATGCTTGTTGACACGTATCTCTAAAGTGAATCTCATTACATCACCATATTTCAACTCAAGTTTGAACCACTTCAATTGTAACTGAAAGAATTAAAACTATGAATGGAAATCATATAGCTCCTTTAGTTTTTGAAATATTTCTTATAGAGTATTTCGCCCTTAAATATGATGAAACACATCTTCATTGACTAAGGCCCTCATCAAAGCCAATGCATTTTGGTTTTTCTGCTTCCATGTCTGAATATCCTTTGCATTCCTTATTAGCTTAATTATTTTTTCTCCATATCATAAATATTAGATATTTAAACATGAGTGTGTTTTTCACTTGTTGAAACCATTCTAACCAAATGTCTATGTCGATTAATGTTGTGCCAATGATAAATTTGATTGAATGCATGATTTTGAGTTTTCAGTTTGAGTTTGGAGCATGGAGTTTTGAGTTTAACCCCAATTAGTTCATCATCACTTCAAAGTGGTCCCCTTTTCTATATACCACCAGACCTATATACCAAACCTCTCTGTATACCTATTCTTCATATATACCCATCAATATGTGAAATAAGATAGCCCTCTCTATATACTCTACAATACATGAAAGAATTTAAGGTACATGAGAGGATATTGATATATGGTACCTAGGTGGCATGTGAAAAAAGATTCATCTTATCAATATGATGCAAAGGAATACTAAAACAACTCTCACTTGTCTCTTGTTACAATATGTCAACTAGTCCAACAAAGAATCATAGATCCATTTGTTCATGAATGATTCAAGGATTCATAGATTGTTTAATGGTTTTTATAATCTTTCTCCAGCTCATAATAGTCCTACTAGTCAACTGAACCAACTCAAAAAACCTCTCATACCACCTTTCACAACCTACACAACTTCTACTTTAGCAGACAGTCCTAGTAGCCTTTCTTAGGCTTTTTTCTCTTGTACAATCAAGTACAGATGAATTTTGAGAAACTAATACTATTTCCTACAAAATTTTAAGGATTTTCACTGTTGGGAACTTCATATAAATGGTTTTTTGTTTCAAAACCCTAGTTCAGGGTTGATTGTGACTGTAAGTGCCTGAGAGGAATAAATTTATGGTTTAATGATCCCAAAATGGTTTGAAATAATTTTGAAGGTTATATAGACTCTATATTATCCCCATATACCTTTTCCAATTAATATACTCCCACATTCATGCTTTTGTTCAACAAATTAACTCGATTTCTTGGACTGACTATGAGGTTAGTGCAGCAGTCACAGGGTATGGACTAGTTCTTCCATTCTAAAACATAGAGACATCTTAAGAAACATATAATGGACTTCAATAACATTAATAAAATACTTACCAATGCTTATAGGCTATCAAATCAATGTTTTTATTTGATTTTATTCACTTCAGTCTCTTTCAACATAGAAAACAGAGCATATAGGGTCTGCATGATTGATCCTTCATAAATTACTTTGAAACCAACAAAGACAATGCTTGAAACACCATCAAGAAACATGTATAGAACTTACCAAATACATAAAAACACTAACAATCTATATTTATTGAGTCTTTCTATCATAATACTTACATAGTCATCGCAACGTTCATGCACAGAAGAATAGAGTCTACCATTAATGTGATCTCCAAATGAGGACTCCTTTTATCAGTTTCTTGGAGTTTGAAAAATCTCCATATTTTAATTAATTCTCAAAACAAAAACTAACAAGTTTTATAAAGCCTATAACTACTCTAACTGCCTTTTGACCCTCTAATAGTCACAAAAGGTCGTTTAGATCATTGAAGGTATACAATAAGTGAATTTGGTCATACATATATGTTCTAAAGCCCATGGTATAGACCCATGGTGGCTTCAATAATTTTTATTTAATGACATAAAGCTTGGATCAACCTTCAATACACACAAGACTCATAAACCATGCTTCATAAATTCAAATTATGAAAATTGGCGTGAAAATGCCAATTAAAAAATCTAGCCTACCTAAGCACCCCTAGACACTTGGAAAACATTCCAAAGTGTGTATCAAGACTCTTAACACCCCTTCAATCACTCTAAACATACTAATTTACCATAAACAATTGATCAAACCAAAATTTGCCTAAACAACACAAGTCAAGTAATGATTCTCCTGCATCACATTAGCATCAACTTAATAAGAAAACCTCATACCTTAATATATTTAATTTTTTCATGATTTCTAGATTTGCACCTATTGATCATAATGAATGGGTAAAAGAGTAGTTCTCCTTATTTCTCTATGAATTGTAAAATTTTGTTGTTTTAAAATTTTATTAGAGTAGCTTTCTCAAGGTAATTTTAGTGAAAAAGAATTGATCTAAATTTAAATGCTTTAAATTGAAAGGTTTTTCAAATTTTGGAAAAGAACATTTAAATGAAATTTGATTTTTAGAAAAAAGAAAAATCTTAAAATATTTTGTAACTCTCCTACAATTTTGTCTTTTCTAAAATGATTCCAATATTGGAATAATAAAAGGATTAAAAATTTATGGGCTCTTCAAAAATAAATTAGTAACCACCAAGTTTCATATGGCAATAAACCAAATGAATTTTGAAAAGTATTCAAACCCTATATGCCTTCAAATAAAAATATACACCTTCCACCTTGGATTAAGATACTTCCATGCAACTCTTTGTGGCTTCTACGTAATCAAAAGGGAATAAAACTCATGACCCAACTATCCATTGTGCCATACGCCTTTTAGCTAATATGTCACAAAAAGATCTAAACATAGTCAAGGATGAAAGGACTTCAATAATCAAAGATAAAAGTCCACCATAGTAGCCAAAAACTTTTCCAATAATCAACATAGAAATATAACATATATATATGACACAACAGTAATAAATTCCAATTGATAAAACTTGTCACTTATTTCACTATCAATCTGACCTAAAATGTTTTTCCCTTTATTGGTACATTTTTATTAATGAAATAATTTTCTTTGTAGTCTAATACATTTCCTTAAATGGTTAATTCAGTATAATCTTAGGCAAGGACAAATTACTAAATGATAAAAATACTACGCAAGTCATACGACTGAATTTGAAGAGAAGGAATAAAAATAAATGATAAAAATAATCTAAGATATGATACCAGTGATAAGTCGGATCATGAAATGTCAATTTATAATGTTTAGTGCAAGCCAAAATTGTCTTCACAATTCAATTAAAATTGAGCAAACCATTACAAATATATAAGTCAAGGAATGGATTATCATTTCATATTCAATAAGTCCTTTAAGCTTCCTACGAAACTCTTGAGCTACACACTACAAGATGAAAAAAAACAAAAATTACTCTTAGGAATTAGGAAGTAATATATACAATAATATTATATATTTAATTCAAAATAGTGTCTCACTATATTGTAGGACAAGTGTGCAGTAGCCAAATAGGGTCACCATGTGTCATCGTCTGCTAGTGTGAATTTGTATGAGTTGACTATACACTAGATGAAAAAATATGAGTTGGTTCACCTATGTCTATATATTTTATGATTCTATGTGTAGCATGTTTATATCTGAGAATCACCTAAAAAATCAAATCCCTGCTCTCCCTAAATATAGAAAAAAAATCAAACACAAAATGGAAAAAAGTGTGAAAGTGAGATATGGTTGAGTTATCCTCAGAACCCCTTTGTTGACTGAGTGTTACCTACATAGTCCAAGTGGACCTCAAGCCGATGTAATTATCCATTTTTGGAAGATCATATGAATGTACCTAAATTTTGATTAGAATGATTGCAAATTTTTATCTTCAACCTACAAGAAAATAATCTTAACTAGGCCAATGATTGTGATACTACAATAGAATTAGAGTAAGGCTCCTTATTGAATAGATAAATGCTTTTTAAATTGATTTTGTGAGAAAGTGTTAACTAGATTATATGGGGTTCTCAAGTGAGACATTTGATGTGATTTTATAGAGGGATCTTTGAATTTTTTGGATAATTGACCTATTTTTGCATGGGGGATAGTTATTAGGAAACATGTAATTTTGAAAAGTTAGTTGTTAGAGTATATATAAAAGTTTTGCACTAGTGGACATATGCATAGTGTGTCCATGTATTCCTAGAACACACTTGTCAAAATAGACAAAGGATTCTAAAAATAGAATGATAGTGAATTATCTGTTGATTATGGATGAATAGGAAAAAAAAATAGGGGTGTCTAAAAATGATCTCATTAATTGGAAGATTTTGAAGGATTTCATATAGATAAATGGTTATTGGAATGGTAATTTGGCCAATCAAGGTAAAATATTTCAAGGATAAACATTTTCAAACATTTATTATTTTTTAGTGTCTACACACTAAAAAATGGGGATGTATTTTCGGTCGCATGTCATCCTTAAATTACGATTAGGTCCTTATGTGGGAAAAAATTAGAAATCAACAATTAATGCATGCCAACATGTGGTTTATAAATATAAGGCCTATTCCTTTATGGATATTTATGCTAGAATGAGTGCATTTAAATAAAATAAATACTTTTTTTCGTTAAATCTTCTCTTAATGATTGAGTTAAACACTCTTGCACTTTTACAATAGATTTCTTCAATAAAATTGTGTTTATTCCTTGTCTATTTTTCTCATGTCATATGTGCATTAATGTATCATATGTTTATAAGCTTATCAAATTCAAATAAGGACCCTATTATCATGTAATCTAATAAAAAAGGGTAAGAAAGCCTTAAAAAATAGATACACAAGGCACAAGAGACCCAAAACAAGGTTCATAAGGCTCACTCAAAAATTGTGCATTATATAGTTTTGGTAAGAAGCCTACACGTTAAATAAAATGGGAAGCGAAGAGGGATATGAATAAGGGTACAAAAAATATGGGGATGTTTTATCAAAATTGGGATTAAACAAGTGTCAATCTAATTATGAAAAAATATTAAGTAAAATCAAAATATCTGAGATATGCAATAAATAAACATGACCTATTTTGAACTTACTATTTTCATAAATGTGATAAAAGGGGAAAGTATTAAAGACAAATAACTTAGCTAGAACTTGGATATGATTTAATGCAAAATAAAATGTGTAATTGATTGTGTGACTATATGAGGTCACCATGAATCAGGTACATGGCTCCGTTAGATCCTAGGATAAGGTCACGTTATTTTGACAAGGTCAAACTACATTATCATATGTAGGGTGCATAGATGTCTGGTAGGATGTTTTCCCTCTCTGTGAATTCAAATCGATGTGCCTTGTCATATAAATCCTATGTTTGATTAGGTTTTTTTATTCACTGTGGAAGCCACTGTGTACCTTCTTCACTTATAACCCTAGATCAATGACATAGAGGAACAAATACAATAAAATAAGAAAGAACGGTTAGTGGTTAAATTTGTGCTTGACCTCAACACCCTTTGTGTTGAGCACTATTTGCATACCAATACTCCTAATAAAGATGAAAACTCTATGTACTTATCCAATGCTATGATGGTGTGTGTGAAATGTTAGTGTAATTTTATATGCTAGGGAAATCATGGTGTAATTAGGTGCTTGAACAATGACTTGTGACCATGTTGGTATATTTAGACTTAGTTAAGGGATATATGGGATGTATAGACACATAATTAGGAAGAATAGGTAATTTCCTCTCAATGTTAATTTAGAATAATTATAATGTTTAAAATATAGAAGCTCATTTCCAACTAGTGAACAAATGAATAGAAAATGTGTTTAAATATTGGTATTTTGGGGATTTCCTTGAATGGGACTTGTGTAACATACAGGATTATGTGTTAGGTGAATTTGAATTTGAGAAATTAACCATTATTTTATGAGAGGATGAAACTGGTGGCTTTAGATACTACTAACCAATGATATTATTCTGAAGGAGTGGCCTTGTCTAAGGAGTAGGGACAACTAAATTTGGAATGTGAAACATTCTAATAGTGAGTCTATAATACTTCGATTGAGGCATAATAATATTCGGTATCATATTTGATTATAGATATAAACTCATTTACATATAAGTAGCGTAATGATGGTTTAAAACCATGGAATCAAGCATAGGGTGTGTGAATAAGTATGGTCACAAGTGCATCGTTTTAGAATTAAATGTTAATTTTAATGACTACACTTGCCCATTTTTATTTTAGTAATGTAACAAAGTGAATGTACTATAGTAAAATAAAAAGAGCTATACCTTGGATGTATATCACACACTGAATTGTGATTCATGCAAACTTGAAATGAAACATTTAAGAATCATACCTTACTTAGGATGAAATTTGGAAAGTAAAGACAAGAAACTTATGGATCAAATAACAAAGAATGAATACACCTTTACATAATTTTTTTCAAATATACTTTTCTTTTCCATCTTTAAATTCGTTGAGTTTAGTCATTCCATATACATGGTGTGCCTCGTTTCTTATTTTCCTATAAATCCAACAACCTTGGAATGTTTTTCTTATTTTTTATTCACTCTCAATTGTTCCTATAACTCTTATTGGATATATTCCTAATTCAAAACACCCTAACCCTAGATGATCTTAGGGCTTGTATCCTTCTTCATGTTTTCATTAATTTTTTTAATTTTTCAAATTTCATATATTTTGTTTTGGCAACTCTATTCCAATTTGTTTACTATATGCCATCTAAAAAAGTTCTCTCTCTTCCATTAAGAAGAAGTGTTAGACTAGTTGGTAATCCTATAAAGCATATTCAAATTCCGACTATTTGAGCCTATAACATGGATAAGGGACCTATCATAACTCCATTTATGCATCTTTCATAACCTGATTATGTGGATTTCAATGATAATGCATTCGAAGATGAATAATACAATCAATAGCAAAATGATATACACATTGAAAATTGGGACACTCTCCCTCTGCTTAGAAATGATGACAAAATTATCAAAAAATATGAGATATTATAGGGCTTCATCGATAATATTTGGGGGCTCCCCTTGATCATGAAAAAATCCTACGAGCCATATTTGAAATCAAGAACAAAACAAACAATGGTCAATCTTCAACTCCCCCAGTTAATAATGTTGTTACACCTACAATGGGGCCAATTCATCTAGCACAGCCTAAAATTGTAATACGACAACCTTCAGTGATAGCTACACCTCGTGTGTCTAGTACCTCTACTCCATATTTACAATCCCTTATGCACAAGATTCATACTATATAATTTAAGGTGTTACATCTCGATAAAGGAGCCACTAGGCCATCACATGCCTTGGATTCTAATATTCTCTTACATTCACCTTTGGCACATCATAGAGTATCAATTTTCATGCCATCCAGTTTCGTGGCACCTAAGCTTACATTATATGATGGTAAGGGTGACCCAGATCATCATCTCAAAGCTTTTCACCCAGCATGCTTGGACTACATGTCCAACAATTAGCTTCTCACGAAGTTGTTTCCGTGCAGTTTAAAGGATTATACCCTATAATGGTTTTATGATTTATCAAATTAATCTATCAAAACATTCAATCCTTTGGCCAATATGTTCTTATCACACTTCTCCATCAACATTAGTGATAAGATATCATATGCTCAAGTGGTACAATTGAAACAAAAGTCAAATGAGTCTATCGTAGATTATGTCTTATGATAGAAGAATATATTAGCCAAATTGAATAGCCCCATGGAAAATAGAGAGCTTCAGGACATATTTAAACAAAGTATGTTACCAGAATTACATGAAGTTATCTTGTTCAAGAAGTTTCCTACATTTACAGTTTTGTGCCACACAATCAAAGAAAGAGAAGTTAAACTCCTATCAATGGGCAAACTCAAGTATACCAATGGATCAGAATCAATTATTAAGAGTTTGAATAAGCCTCCATACAAGTTAAAGACCACTTATAACAAGAGTGATTCAAAGGCCACAGTCAACGTAGCTTCTGAGCCATCTCCTAGATTATTTTTATATGTTCCTCAATGTTGAGTCTTCACTAACCTTCTTGAGTCACTAGCACAAGTTTTATTGCAGCTCTTAGAATGCAATGCCATATCTCTCCCTCCCATTAAAGAGGTTGATATGACACAGCCTCTTCCAAATAATTATGACTCTAATGCATTCTACGAGTATCATAGGGCACCAAGCCATACAATACATAGATGCGTAAGCCTAAAGCATAAGATACAAGATTTGATTGAGGCTAATATTATTGATGTGGACACACCCACAGAGGCATAGAAATCACAATAAACAGAAGCTAAGGCACTAAATATATTCTCATATCCATTTCCAAAACACACAATGAATGAGGCAAGGGGCACATTAGGTGTTCACTACACATATCAGGCACATTCACCACCAACTTCATATCATATAGTTACAAAGGAGGCACATCCATTACACAACATTATTATCATGTACCATGCTACAATTCCACCTAACCACTCATCACATTTTCAGAGCAAAATATTGTCAACGATGATATAGATTTACATGCACTCTTTATATGAGAATACATAGATCATCGCCCTATCTAGAGTGTTATGGTTGAAAACAGGTCAAGCATTAACATGTGCACTATGACACTTTTGAAACATTTGGGGTGATTAGAGTAGGATATATTCCCCACAGGTACAGTCACCAGTGGTCTCAGTGGTCACATTTAGAGCTCCATCAAGGAGATTGTGCTTCCATTATAGGTTGGACTAGCACATATAGCCACTCAGTTCCTAGTATTACTTAATGCAGGTGTATTTGATATGTTATTGGGCAAGCCATGGTAATAGTAGATTTGAGCCATCCTATATACAATACATATATGACTAAAGTACATACACGCAAATCAAGTGGCCAAAGTTTAGGGTATCCCATATGAGTATATTCTACCCATCCCAAGGCAATTCCAACATAGTTACAGTTCCATCACCATTACCAAATATTACATAGTTATCAGTTACAACTCAGAGTATAGTTCCTATGCATACATCACAGAGTTCAGTGCAGCTACCAATGCAGGCGAGGTCTACTCATAGGGTATTGACATGTATGCATACTCTCCCATAGATGTCATTATTAGAGAGACCCCTATGTCATAGATATGTCACAGATTCTAAAGGACATTCCTCCTCTCAGTTTATGCTAAGGTCGGTATTATTTAGTTCTCAGGAATCTTAGTACAAGGCACCTACATCACCTATAATTTCTTCTACTAAATGAGTTCTTAAGACCCCTATAGTTCACAGGGCATCATTATCAGTGCCATAGATTCATAGCACCATTACACAGGCATATACAAACATAGATTACTCTACATAGCAAACTATGGATCATAGTTGCCCTTTCACACAGCACACATGATCACAGTTCCCTTATTTGACACAGGTCATGGTGATAGTGAGTCTCCCATGAGACCCATTGGTTAGTATGGTTCCTAATCCTTGTACATACTTTATTCTCTTTTGCTCATTTTACATAGTTTATTTTCATTTATTTGTACATAACTTATATCTAGAAATTACAAAAATAATATAACATGTCAAAACACAAAAACATTCAAATATTGCTCAGAAAACACAAAATTTATAGATGGTATGCATTGTTATGTTTGCATTTCTTATATTTGTCAGACACTACATATGTTAGTTATCTTAGTATAATCAGTTTTATTATACATACATGTTTCACTTATTTTTTCTGAGTGCTTGTAGATAACATATAGGACTCAAGTCCACTACACTAATCCATACTTGTTATCATCTACCCACTAGGGGCATATACACCAATTCAGGTGTATTTCATTTGATACATCCGCCCACTTAAGGCATTTTATACACAGTTTCTATTACCAGGTTATATATTTACATTCATTACATTCCAATTTTAGCATTGCTATATCTTGATATTCATCATTGTTACTCATACTCATATTTTTTGCCAACTATCACTAATTAGACTCAGTATATGTTCATCTTAGCATTTACATAGATTTGTACTACATTCATACATAAATTTATTTCTAGCTTTTGTAGTCTAGACTTGACAATGTTTCCTATGCTTCTTTTATTCAATAGCATTTGAATATGCCATTGTTCTTTGGATCCACGTCACTTCTATTCATGTATGCCTTGGACATGTGCCCATGTCCCTTATGTGTGTTTTCCTTATTATGTATATAGACAATTGAACATGTCCTTCTATGTGGCTCTAAGCCAACTTGATTGTTTCTTGCATATGTGGACATTTGAATATGTCCTTGCATGTCTTCTTTCTCAGATTTAGTGACATGTGCCCATGTCCCTTGTATTTTGGTCCCTTGGCCTATTTTTATGTGTCTCATGTGTTTTGTATGTATGTTTTTTTATATGTGTCATAGGCATGACCCTTGTATTTGCTTGTTACACACACCATGTTTTTATTCCATGAGGGACCTCATGCATCTACCCTTCATAATTGAATGTTGTGATGAACATCATGCCCCATCCCCCTAGGTAGCTACTAAGATTTGTTATTATACACATTGATTACATTTATCTTGACACCCTTGTGCAATGCTACATATAACATACATCTTATATTACATACTTATGCTCAAATTCTCTTACATTTTGATGTTATGTTTGCACATTGTCTTGGAATATCATGCAGTTATCATATATGCTTCGGCTAACATATTTTGTAGATCTATTTCTTTTGAAGACAATTCTTGCACAGGTAAACAACTTCACTAAAAAGATGTGGAATTCATAGTGGTTTATCATAGAGATCAGGGTCCTACATTACATTCATAGAACATTTTCAACACATAGGATCAGTTTCAATAAATTAGACATAGGTAAGACACAAAAAAAAATAGGCACTCAAAAAGCAGTTCAAAGACTCAGATTTCAAACCAGACAGACATTAGCATCTAGATTAGGCAACTAGCACCACATGGAACTATTTTCCAAGACATGGCACTATTGTCTAATATCCCCAATCTCAAGGTAGTTCAGATTATCCAAAATAATACACCGTGTACAACACAAATTTGCATAGATATAGCTACAGGTTTGACAATTATGCTTAGATTTTACTCATGTTCACATTAGTTCACCTTAGATTCATATCACTTGCTTAGCTTGGTGGCATCATGCGTGGCATGATCATCCCCACATTCAGTTCAAATACATAGATACATTCATTACAACTCAGTCTAGAATTCAGTATGCTCATATATCAAATTGGAGGCATGTACGTGACATAGTTTCCATATGCTCAGTTACACACATGTTGATCAGATGGAATGGAAAAATCCATGTCATTATCTATGTTGATACACTCGACATCATATTTTAGGTTGTTACCATTTTCATGTCATACTCCACCTGGAGTGGTTGGTATTCCTGAGTGGCCCAGAGTTGCTTAAAGTATCTAAGTGGCCGTGAAGCTGACATACACAATTAGATATACCCAGTTAGATATTTATATCACTTTGTGTAGTTTAGTTTTAGATCCATCTACTACACATGGGTGGGCAATGATGAATTCATATCCTACTTGAGTTCTTGAGCCACCCACATGAAAGGGTTAAACACACTTACAATCTAATCCAAGTTATTCACAAATCATGAGCCACCAAGCAGTGGTGGGCTATGATGGAGTCAAAATAGGATTGAGTTCTTGAGCCACCCACACATGAGGATTGAGCAAGCTATCAGCTTAGTCCAAGTTATTCAATGATTTGATCACTATGTACATGCACGCACACAAGTTGTCACTAGGTTTATGCATTGGTTCATGTACCCAAAGAGATGTATTCATTCCTTTCCTCTTTCCTATCTCTTTACTCCATTTTACTCAATTACTTTATTCAACAGTCTTTTGCTTTTGATATCTCTTAAGTAAGGACTGATTTATGCATGTTTCATTATAGGTCATGTTTTGGACCATGTTTCACATATGCAAACCTTGCTTCACATACTCAAACTCAGCTACACAGGCTTCACTTCTTAAGTAATCTAGGTACACTTATTTTTTCTTTATATAATTCATTTCACTTTGTTGCATTTTTAGCATAAACATTTAGATGTTAAGAGTGTTGCTTGGGACAACATATTCCTAGCTTAACTGTAGACCTATCTTAGATCCTGTATCACACTTTTTCATCCATTGTGCAGACCATAGTTGTCCCTAGTCAGCTAAAATACAGTCCCAAACCTTCATTCCCAAATCCTATCCCTTTGTTCTTAGAAGTCTATCAACTGGAAACTATAGCCACATCAAGGACACTAGATCCACATGGTGTTAGTGTCCCCAACATGGTGTTAGTGTCCCCAACATGGTCTTAGTGTCCCTTACCCTAACTCTCTCAGACAGATATATTTTCAAATGTGTAACCATTCTAAGGTTGGCCAAGCACATTTTATTATCTGCACAAGCTATAAAAAACTATAAATACAAAACTATTGGACCCATATCCACTAGATGGAAAATAGATGCAAAAAACCTATTCAAACAAGAAACAAGTTGATCAAAATTAAGGTCATTAATCCCTATTCTACCCTACTTCTGCATACTACCATCTATGGATGCCCTAAGCCCAGATTTCAAAGATTTCCAATCTCAAGCACACTCAAGGCATTCAACATCACTATCATTTTAGCATTCACTTGCATTTACACCAATTACTAGGTGGAAGAACTACATCGGGCTTGATCCCTCCTCAGAGTATTGGTATGTAGGTAACTCTCTTCATAGTGATGTGTTGAGGATGTCTAGCGTATCCTACTAACGACCACACATTTTCAGTTCCTACCATACATGTAAGGAGGATTAGTGTTTAGAACATAAATCAGTTGTTACAAGCACAATATAGAGTTTCATATTTCATGCGTGCAAGAACAGAACCCAAAAGCATAGGTGCAGGTGCTCTCAAAATTTAGGAACAGACCTGCACAGAGGACACTAGCACCATTTTCAGATCACTAGAGCCACATGAAATTACTGTCCAAGTGGGGCACTACTGTCTAGGAGAGAATCTAACTCAGGGATCCTATAGACAACACTTAGACCTGTCCATAACCCAATTTTCAGCACTCGAATCTTTTGCGACGTGTTTTTCAAATAAATCTCTATTTACAAATATTTATTATTATTTTTAAAAAGTCAAAACAAGTCAAATTCTGTAACAAATTAGTGGTTATTTATTGCATACTATTTCACTAATTTAGACAACTCAGCGCTTTAATCTAGCATAGGATTTACACTAGTAAAACCCTAAAAGGTTAAAACACTTCCCAAATGGTTAATCTTAACATAAAAAGAACTCACTCTCAACACTTCATTAAATCTTAGCAAAATTAAGAACACAATATTTAGTACCTATAATAATTTGTTTTCTAGATTTTAATTTTATTATAAATGAGATTGGTACTAAGTAAAACACCTTGTATTTGTGTGAGATTTCAATTTATTAAATATTTATTTAATTTTAACATGGGATATTTACTTGGGATTTCAATGCATAAACTATTTTTTATTTGAAAGCAATCTCTAAATTGCACCTTTATAAACAATATGCCTCAGTAGTGTAATGGCAATCAAAAGTTAAATAGAACAAGCAACCACTTTTAGTATCAAAATACACATTAACAAGCATGGAACCTCAACTCTACTCACATCAGACTTCTATTTCATTCATATGTAGAATGAGATGCATTAGTTAAATGGAGACTCTTTACAAACTTATGTGCAATGCAGGGTTCTTACAACACAAGCATGGGCCAACACAACCTTACTTTTTTACACACTCCTTCACTTTAAAACCCCTAACCTTTCCCCTGTTGAGCTTGCAAGCCAATACTATCTACCCCCTAATTCTCAACCCCTAACATCCAAAAGGACCTCTACTACCTCTCGAGAACACTCATTATCCATTACTTGGTACACAATCAGATTTATAAAGCAAGAATGTGTTACAATAGGAAACAAGATGGTTTGGAGCGACACAAATCACCACATGAACGGTGATAATGTACATGTTACGATATTATTTTAATAACAATCAGCAAGCATTGTGAACTAATTTGCATTTTTAGCATTCCCTGCTTTATTCTACAATACCTGACACCTACATTTACTACAAAACAATTAACATTATTTCATACCATTGATCAAATCATCTAATAACAATTAATCAAATCATCTAATATATTCACGTCTCTCAGCTCTCTGCAAGTAATTGTTCAAATCAATGATGATTTTGGTTTGTCTATGCAACACTAGAAAGGTTTTACAACACAAGAGATGCACAACACTCTGAAGGTGTGCATTCCTAGATGGGGTGCACAACACAAGAAGGATGTCAACACTAACAAAGGCATACAACACTAGAAAGGACTACAATGCTTAGAAGAGGTACACAAAACATGAAATGTGTGTTACACTAGAAATTTTGTGTGAAAATCACAAAAGCACTTTTTTCGCTAGTTAAACTTGTAATGCTCCACTAGATTTTTCATGTGAATGGCTTGAAATGGAACGCATACGAAAAATTACTGTGTGAAACACACCCACATGTAGAATTACTTAGAGATCCAAGGATGCACCTGCATCAGACTCCCCTGAAAATTAATATTGTGAGCACAATTTTCACAATTGAAAATTGGAGAGTGATGAACATGGTTGGCCAACTCGGCCATGTTATGCATCTGAAATTCACAAATATTCTTCTAGTCCTTTTCCTTTATATTGAACCAAATATCCTAACCACTCTTGTTTTATTGTCTTTACTAGTGAGATCCTTTCATATTTCTTCATGTTCACTCTTTCTCATGTATCTAATCTCTCTAATCTAAAAGGTATTCATCATTTTCAAATACATTACTTTCATGATAAAGGTACAAATCTACAATGATGAATATGGGTGGAATATCCTTCTTATCCAAATGGCCTTTTGTTTGGTAATGTCCTCTGGAATGACATGACGAAGGGTGTCAGCCCTTCCAAATTCTTTGTTTTATCTCACCTTTGTGTACTCAAGGTTGCAAGGCCCTTAAAACCCCCAGTTGTGGGTACCTTACAACCTTCATGTTTCATGTTTAATGGTTGCGGGAGCCTTAAAACCCCCTTGCTATGCTTTATAAAGGTTATGGTTCAAAGTGGGAAGATAATCCCACTTGTTGTGATTCAGTTGTGTGGGGGTTGTGCGGAAGACCCAAGTGGCGGAAGACCTCCTTTTTCAATTGAACTTATGTTCTATAGGTTGTTCCTTGTTGTGTTTTGACAGGTTGCGGGATATTTAAAACCCCCTTGTTTTGCCAAGGTTGTGTGTACCTTTATTTCTCTAGATAATGGATGTGAGAGCCTCAAAACTCCCTTGTCATGTTTTGAACATGTGGTGAATCTTAGTGGGAAGATAAACTCACTCGTTGTAACTCTGTTGTATGGAGGTTGTGCGGAAGTCCCTGATGGTGAAAGACTTCCTTCTCTGTGGGATCTTCTGATTTGCAGTACCCTCAAAGAAGACATGATGAAAGGGGACAGCCCTTCAAGATTCACTAATTTACATCTTTATGTAATGTAGGTTGCGAGACCCTTAAAACCCCTAGTTGTGGGAACCCTTAAAACCTTCATGTTCTTGTCTCGTCAAGGTCATGAATACCTTTACCTCACTTGTTAAAGGTTAACGGAGCCTTCAAACCCTATTTTTTGTACTCACAAGGTACGAGATCCTTAAAACCCCTGGTTGTGGGAATCCTTAAAACCCTCATGTTCTCTAGTCTCATCAAAGTCGTGGGTACCTTTATTTCATTTGTTAAAGGTTGGGGGAGCCTTCAAATCCTTTTAGTTGTACTTGGTTGTTAGGGGGATCCTTTACCCTCTTTGTTCTACCTGGAAGTGGGTCTAATTGTCAAAACCCTCACTTCCCTGGTTCATAGTTCCGGTTTCAAAAACGTTTTGTGGAATATCCAAACCTTTTGGAAACTCTAGATTTGGACACATGTACGAACACAAGATCACACATATTTTCAAATCTTGATCAAATCATCTAATAAAGCTTAATCCAATGGACTTATGAATTATTCCAAGGTCTTCATGTCTCCCAACTCTTTGCAAGCGATTGCTCATGTTAATGATGTTTTAAGTCTGTTTGCACAACAATAGAAAGGTTTCCCAATATAAGAAGAGGTGCACAAAAATGTGAGGGTGCACATCCCCATACAAGGTGTGTGACACAAGAAGAGCATGCAATAGTATGAAAAGTATGCAACACTAGAAAAGGCACGTAAAACTGAAAAGGTGTACAATGCTTAGGATAGGTGCAAAACATGAAAGGTGCACAACTCTAGAAAAACGTTTGCAAACCCATTTATTCCAATTATTATACTTGCAATACTCAACCAAATTGATGCAGACATCTTGAGAATGAAAGATATAGGAAAAGAGAGTGTCGATCACACCCACATGCAAGAATGCTTAGAGATCCAATGATGCTCATGCATCACTTTCTACCCTAAAGTGTTGGTATCTTCATATTAGAACTCACGAATATATCCCTTCAATGATGCACATCTTCAATACAATTATTATGCCTATAATTCTTATAGATTAGAGGTTTTGGGGCCACATCATGGCCTCCACTAAATAAGTTGGTATTGAGAGGATCTAGAGTCTCATGCTTAAGGGTACAATTCATTAGAAATGAACCATTCCTTGGTTTATTTTCTAATTTGAGTTTAGATCCCTACCTCTTCGCCTTAAAAGAATATCCAATCTTCTTTCAATATTGATAGACTAAGATCCATGGATGATTCAATAAACATTTGGAACTTTGTTCTTCGAAGCAAGTTGCCTCTATAGGTCCCGTTCCAAATCAATGTTTTTGGTTTCTTAAATAGTTTGTTACTTTATATCAATGCCTCGTTTGAACAATTTCACTCCAAAAAAAAAAATGGATGCCTCACCTTACATTATTTCCTTTAAAAATGCCATACGTAGAGTTGTCATAGATGATATATATCTACATTACATTCATGTCACTTATAATTTTCTTTCATAAGGTCAGTATGCCCCAAGTTGGATTTCTATGCAAAGCATTTCTTACAAATTTTGGATTCGTCATTCGGCTTGGCTACCTCCAACATCATTGGTTACATAGCTTGAGGGTACCCCTTTGCCACTAAGAGTTTGCACCCACCAATTACAAATTTATACTAACCACCATATTTCATGTGGTGATAAGATTTTGTCTCTGCTCTCTCCAAGGAGTAGACTCTAAGGGTCTAAGGGTCACTTTATTTTCAAGTGTCCAATCTACTACAAGATCCAAGTGCATTGTCTTCATAGAGATTGTGGCAATTTTCTATCCATTGTCTTCTACTATCTTAATTAGAGATGCCTTGCCCTTTTTTATTTAAGAGGTTTTTACTCTTCAATATAGATTGTTATCGGGAACCCCTATAACTACTAAGCTACTAGGATTTGATATTGTAGGACACGAGGCAATGAGAAGTTATGTTTTATGTACTACTAACAAATGCTCCAACCCTCCCACTCTGATTCCAATCATGGCATTTTTGTATTCCCTAGTATAGAGAGACAAGTACCATTCATTATTTGCATATGAGGATAACCGTCCAAATGCATACTATCACTTTCTTTCTACCACTGTGAGATCATTGAACATGAATGTTAGAGGTTTTCGAGAGACATTATTTGCACCCCAAGGAACCACTAAGCCCTCTTCATTCTCCCATGGATTCCATTAGATCCTCTGTTGCCTCTTTCATAGAGATGATGATGAGGGGGTCACCCTTCACAATTGTAGCCTTCATTCATGGCCTTCATCAACAATATATTTTCCAGGGGATCTTCTTTCTCACAATCATTTATAATGCTTATAATATATGGCATTATCATCTTGATACATTTATGGTTTACCCATTTTAGTTCAACCTCACCCATCTCCAACACCCCTATTAGCCAAGAGACTTTTTTTATTGTCATAGGGTTTTCAGCATAGTTTTAGTTTGAAGTCTCTTTTAGAGTCCCTTTTCAATTTATTGTATTGTTAAAATAAAGGGTGTTCTTTAGAACCCCATTGACTTATTTTGGTCATCTATGGGCATTAATACCCTCATTTGATAAAAGATATAATAGCAAGGACCATTCATTGTGGGTAGTCGTGCCCCTACAAGGTGAGGCGAACTACCTAAGCAACCATAAGCTTTTTGGTGTTCCAAGTCTTTGTATTTTATAGGGACACTACCACCGACAATTATTTTAATTTAAGTAAATATTGTTCTGCAAAGCTCGAAGAAATCCAAAATGATTGTCATGTCACTCAGTGTTATCTAGTTCAGAATTTTATTTCACAAATGAAAACATGTATGCCAAGAACATTGACTCGTATACTTCCCAGTGTAGAGATTGAAATGGAGTAAAAATATCGGGGTTAGCAGGCATGGGCAGCCATCATTGAGCCCAAATATGTGCACTTCCTCTAGTGTATACTACACCAGGGACTTCCTATTGCACCCGGTTAGTTCACATGGGCTTGGCTCACACTTTCTATGCAATCTATAACCACCTAGAATCGCTCCAGCATGTGTTTTGGTTTTGCAAATAGGCTCAATTAGCTTGGGTTTGGATTCATACCCTTTTTAAGCCCTTCCATCAAGAAATGTTCACCTAGAAGATGGTGCTCTTAGGGGACTCAATCATGATTCCTACAAGATTCACACAAATTTGGCATATTTTTCAAGCTTGAATTTTATTTCAGCCATGGAAAAAGAAAAATGATGTTATTTTTTTAGAAACTACTCTTGGAGATTATTTCTCTATTGTTAACAAAGTTAATGTTCTTTCTAATGTCAGGTTTCAGATTTAAGTGCAAGCGAAGAAAGTGTCTTGAGGTGGAGCACCTCTAGACTCTTGTTATAAGGAGCATGGGAGAACTCATTCTTAGAGTAGTGGTTGTAATGACTCCCCTCGACAGCATTTTCCCACTCCAATTAGCCCAACTTCGTTTGATGGACACGAGTGGTCTGCACCTCCCTAAAGAAGGATCCCCAATGTGCATAAAGAAAAAGATAAGGATAGGGATATGTTTGGGAGCCAAACCTATCTAGACTCTTGTTATAGGGAGCATGGGAGAACTCATTCTCGGAGCAATGGTTGCAATGGCTCCCCTTGACGACATTTTCCCACTCCAATTAGCCCAATTTCATTTGATGGACAAGGGTGGTCTGCACCTCCCTAAGGGAAGGACCCCCAATGTGCATAAAGAAAAAGATATGGATAGGGATATGTTTGGGAGCCAACCCTGATACGGCTTACTAGCTTCTTGGAAGTCGTTGGGGGATTGGGGCAACAACCATAACCCAAACCTAATGCCTTGCCACCTTCTCCATTGCTTGTCGTTGCTCTGATTGATTGGTTGTTCTTCTACTTTTGTGTGGGCTTTTATTAGCTTATTTTTTGTGTTTTCACCAATTTTTCGTTGAAAAAAACTTTTTTTTTAATTTGAACTTGTATTGAGCTTCTTGACGTTGACCGATGTGACATTGGAGTGTGATTCTTCCACTCATTTTTTGTAAAAATAATTTTATAACATAATGTTATATTAATACATGGAAAAATCTTTTTCAATTTATTAAAAAAAACATGGATAACTAATTGCATGCATATCGGAAAACATTCATTTTTAAACACTGAAACAATGGATTTTTTATTGTAGTTTTTGGTGGTTGACAAATTTTGATTTTTTTGGTTATTCAAATGGTTATTGACAAGGAATCAATTTCTTGTGACTCGATTTAAATATACTATTTCGACTTTGTGCTTATCTCCTAAGCAATCCATACATCTCTTCACACTTCAATAAAATATTGGGAATATTCATAGTAACCTAAGACTCCATGGTGAGACAAGGACAAGGATGATAGAAATTCCTAATTACAAGGAGAAGGATGATGGAAATTCCTAATTACAAGGACAATCATTAAAACATTAAAAATAAACAAATAAACTAAAAAATAACTTAAAGAAACTAAAATAAACTGAAAGTTCTAATAATAAATTTAGAGTCAAAAAATATGAATAAATTACTAAATAAAACCATTATGATTAATCATTGATACAAAATTGTAAAAGGTAAAGACACAACAACAGCGACATCTATTTCATTGTTATATTGTAACTTTTCCTCTGTTTGGAGAAGCTGGTTCAAAAAAGCATGATATCTTTGGGCATATTATGGAGTTTGGAGCATGCTCTCTTTGTCTTGCAAAGATTTTTTCAAACATGATGCAATGGTGCAACTAGATTGGACCATCTGTCACCAATTCACGAAAATTTTGTGAAGAATGTAATATGCAATCTAAATAAATCACGACCTCATTTCAAAAGGACTTGATATTTATCTGGGATCTATCTATCACACTACTGGACATTGAGCAAATATGCGTTGTTCTTTCCAAATTCAATATCAATCACTAGAAATGGTCACAAATCAAATATGAAGCATTCCAAATCAAGTCAAGGGCTAATATTGTCAAATATCAAAGCCAAATTACTAACTGCATACATATAATGAAAATGCACAATTGCACAATCACACTAGGTGGAAGAACTATGTATAGCTTGATTCTCTTCTTGAAATATTTGAATACGTAGGAATGGTCAATCAACGGAGATCATTGAAGTCAGCGCAGTGCATTACGCTTCCCTTTCTTTTTTGTAAATTTCTAACTCTCACAAGTACACCTAGGGTTTTCAAGGCAAGGATAAGAAAAATAGAGGTTTTTGTATGGCATTAACAAAATCAAAATATTTCAACCCTCTTAGCAAACACAAGCATGCAGCAAAACAATCACAATTTTGTCAATTTCATAGTAAACAAATTTGCAATCAATGGACAAAACTACACTATGTGGTTGTACAGAAAGCGTAGACTTGTCTAAACACAACTGTTGACTTTGTTATCAGCGCTGAGTTGTCATAGTCTTGTTTCAATTTATTTTCTAATATTAGAAACCTGCTAAAGTCAACCAGAAACCAATAACGCTAAATATGTTACTCTTTGGTTGTACTTATTATATTTAGCATATGCCACTTATTAATCGATTTCAATTAATTATGTTTTGCATTCATATTTATGCTTGAATGTCATATATTACAATCTGAATGATTTTTCAATGATTGATACCTATTGAACACTATTAAATAAATAAAAAAGACAAAACAAAAGTTTACAAGATCAATTTTTTTTCAAAATTTGGGGACTCCTAGGAGACATTTCCCTTTGTACCGCCTTCCCCAAGATCTCCCAAGTGCATTGGGGAGTTGTAGGTGAGTTGATGTTACAAGAGTAATCCTTCTTTTCTGCAATCTCACCAAAAACATTGCTGCAGATATCTCAAAACATTTGGCAAGAAGCAAACGCATCAAGACATGAAACACTCGCATCATGGGGGCATGATCTTGTCCTTTAAAAGTTGAAAGTGACACTTAAACATCTTGTTGTACTTAATTTGATTTTTTTATTTTCAGTTGTTGAGGCTTAGAGCTTAAACAATACCCCAGGGTTCTTATGGAGAGGTCCCATGCTAGGGGCTAATGCCTCTATAATTTTGGGCAGAGTAGTCTCATTCATCCTCACAAATTAAAAAACTACATATAAAATATCTACATCTTAAAATAAAGAGTAGCTATTGTTTAGGAAGAAGTTTTTGAGGGTAGGGATTGAAGATTTGCGTGGCTGCTACTATTTTTTTTGTTGTCAACTATAGTTTGGTATCCAATCATATTTATTCTTTTTTTTTGAAACAACTTTTTTTTTTTTTTAAATAGCTTGATTTTTCCTGAGCAATATATATTGCACAAAAGTTTTAAAAACATGGGACCGCTAATTAGGAAAAACACTCCTACAATTTCTCAACAACACCCTCTTAAAAATAATAAGTGATTCCCCAACATGGGACCCCTACCTTAGGACATCTTCAAGTTCAAAGCTCAGCCACAGGAAATCATGTTAGTAGAAACAGCCTATATGGTCAAACAGTAAATCATTCCCTCTCAACTTACTGATTGCATGATTACAAGAGTTAAAAATAAAAGTCGACAGATACCACTCATTAGAAAATTCCATAATTAACAAGATCCACTTAAATATCACACAAAAAAGTTGCATTTCTCACCATTTGTTTTAAAAACCTGCAAAATCCTATATCTAAGTTGGGTATGTAATAAATCCACCTGAGGAACGTCTAATAAATGTCAATATAGCTTATTATATGATCATTTCCATGCCTCTGAACGGCACATGTCCTTCAAAGAGACTAGAAAGACGACATAAAATCCATAGAGAATAAATTCAATATTGAAAACAAAATTGCAGATATCTTTGTGTTAATACTTAGAAAGGCATGCTTAGAATTTAGAAAAATCAAAGTGCCATTGAAGCTTATACATGAGTTCCAATGTTGCAAACTATCCACTTGCTTGATTTTTCTCACCACAGGTTTCTCAATTTGGGTAAATAATAAAAGTTAGAAACAAAGATGAAATAGACTACCAAAAGAGTAGCTCCTACAGAAATGCCATACTTTACAAAAGGCCCAAGGATTGGCTTTATACATACCCGAGAATATATCACTAAGCATTCCAAATGGTCACTACTTTTGCATTCAGTTCTTTTCTTAAAATTCTGGTGCTTACTGTGCAAGGTTCAAGTCAGATTCTGTAAGTGTCCTTGACTGGTCTCGATCAAGACCATCGAACTTTTTCATAAGAAGTGTTACATCTTCCTCCTCAATCTTCCCCATCTCTTTTAATTTATAAATAACAAACTCTGAAGCACTGAAAAGTGACATTAAATTAAAATCGTGTATCTCTGACTTAATATTTGAAGTTTCAATAGCAAAGAAAAACACAAAACATTCCAGCAACGTCTACCAACTTATTAAACTCTAAAATCTCTACTTGTCGAAATATTCACTACTACTTCTCTAATTTCTGAACATATGATAAGTGTGCACAATCTTACATGTAACCTACAAACTATGAACTTTTGTCTTAATGCAACAAAATTGTACATACTCTACCTCACAGCACCATCACAATCCATATCTGCTGCCTCAAGATCTGTCACAGTTGTGTTGCGAGTCAAGACCCAATGCACTAGTGCCTGCTGCCTACCTTCAGTTCTTACCTCAGCAAGGTGCAGGAAGAACCGTGTCAAACATAAGGTACTGACCAAGATCCAAATAATAGCAAATATCCGTCCACCTTCTGTCGAAAAGCTTTGATCCCCATATCCTAATGTTGTAATTGTTGAGCACACACAATAGAATGAGTTGAGTAAATCTAAACCCTCGATTTCATGCAGGACAACTATTCCAACCACCATCAGAAGCAGCAGTATTGCAAGAGATACTAATAACTTCCACTGTGCTCCGTGGATCTTCTTTTCATTCTGGATCTTGTCAAGAACATTATTTTGCTGCTTGCAAAATGATTTGATCAACAATCTTTCCTGCTTCTCAACAAGGTAATCTGCTGCACCGCTAAGAAGCAAGCCTACAAGGGCTATTCCAGAAAATACAAAGACACAAGCTAAAAGCTTTGCGAGAACACCATTGGGCACAAGATCCCCATAACCAACAGTGGTCATCGTTACAATGGTGAAATATAAAGCATCAACCATCCTGCTTGTCTTCAAACCACTCAGTTCATGCTGTACATTGTTAAAACAGATCATGCCCACTCCCAAGTAAATAGTCAGGATCAATCCAGCTTGAGTGAGTGTAGGATGACTGCCTTGGGTTTTGTCCGGTAATACAGAAAGTGGGTCCTTTTTTATGGTTTTTTGTTGATTTGAATAAGATAGAGCACTTTTGCAATGACAAAGTCGCCCTGATCTTAAATTTACATCCTTCTGGGGTTGATTTGAAAAATTAGATGAGAGGGGCTCTTTTATTTCATTCGCTTTCACAGAAACCTCCATCCCAGAATCCAGATGCGTAGAACTATAAGGAGTTCATTGATTAAAAACTACAGCTTAAAACAACCAAAGCCGGTGCATTCACAAGCTGCTTTCAGTTTGAACCTTTACTGATGCATCATTCCTCAGAGGGCTCACTTTTAGTTTCAATGGCCATTTAATCTGAAGGAAGAAGCAACAATTAGTGCAAAATACTGATCCAGGAAAACATTACTCCCCTATAAAAGTTCCAGTACTAGCACTCCAGTTATTTACCTTATTTCTTTGCACATCAATTCAAATTGTTCTCTTGCAACAGGTTTTATCAAAATAAGAGCAATAGTATTTCCACAGACCATGTGGAGTGCAGTGAATGCTTCTGGATGTAACTGTGTGAGTGCTTCTGAATGCTTTGAAAAGCATTAACACATTTACATCAGAAGCATATATCAAAATAGTCAACAAATTGTTAAATTATGATGCTGGAGGATCATTGGTAAGGTTTGGTCAAGCATGACTTGTCAGTTTGCATGAGAAAATAAGTGTGCAGGGAAGGATAAAGTATCAGTCTAAAGATGATAATAAAAACGAAACGAAGGATAAAGCTTGCATGCTCTTTCCATTAGAGAGTTAATTCAAAGAGACCACCTGAGAGGTTGGATTGATGTAGAAGCTGCTGGATTATATGGGAAATACCTCCGTTTATTTGTAATAAAATCTGAAAAAATTGTTTTCTGGTTTTCTTCATTGCAGGGAATTGATTCAAGAGATTGAAATCATTATTATAGCTTCTATACTTATAATTTTTTATTTTGAGAAAGGACATAATTTGCCTCTAATACAAAATTTTGTATGTCAATATTGTATCTATTTTCATTGTTTATTGTTCTTTCTTCTTGCTAAGGCCTTTACTTATGCTCTCTGATTGGCTGAGCAGTTGGCAGGTTTAATGACCCCAAACACGAAATTAGATAAGAGCTACAGAATGTTAAGGCAAACAAATATGAACCTCAAAAAATAAATAAACAAGGCTATCCACATTGAAAGCAAAGTAAAGAAATCAACAGCAATCCCAATTCTAATCACAAAATTTGATGTCAAATCATTACAAAAAAGAGGAAACACTCCGGGTTTTCAAGCCGAACACCCACCAAATCACACAAAGCTGTGTTTTCAACCAAGTATGAGGCCCACTTCCATAAATCAGCAGGTTCCTCATCTTAAAATGAAAGTGCGATATCCACTGCATTCACCAATCAAGTATAACCGAAGGTATTCAACAAGTGTTGGAGGTTTCAATCCATACTTCTAGAGATAACCAAGTCATGAAGTGGTAAGTAATGTGATGGTTGTTGAGAAGTGTTGTCATTGATGTCAATGTTGATGTCATTGATGTCAAGGTGCATCTAGTGAAGATGCATGGTGAGTGGTCTTTGAGGTATGAGCTTGTGTGCTTGATGTGACAAGGAAGCCATGTGACAAGATGAATTTTAAGGCAAAAGAGAATTTGAAGGCAAGGGAGAATTTGAAAGCAACTAATGTCTCTTTTGTTGTTTGATGTCAAAATTGATGTCAAAGTTCAGGTCAACTTGAAGTTGTCAGTGTTGTCACAAAGAGGTATGATGGTCAAGTGAGCATTAAAGCATGGTGATGAGGCTCTAGGTTTGCATGAGGTCATGAGAGAATGTTGGATCAAAAATAAATTGTTGCAGTGATGTGACAGTGTTGTCTGAAGAGTGTTCTTGTTTGATATCATTGAGATAAGTATGTTTGAGAAGTAGTTCTTGAGTACAAGGTGTCGTGAGAAACCTAGTCATAGCAAGCATAGTCATATCATGAGCATGTGCATGGTAAGCATGAAGATGTATGTGCAAAGGTATGTGCAGAGGTATGACATTGTTTGAGGAGCATGTAAGGCATGTGAGCAAGGTGTAGAGGCATCAAGGAGAGTTTCAAGATAAGCCTACAGGGCTAAGACCTTCAGTCCAAATCTGCAACTAGACTAGTCCTAGACCCTGCCTAGCCTAATGAGATATCATGATCTGTTATCAAGGCATGTAAAGGATGTATGACAGTGTTTAAAGCATGAGAGATTGTATGGCATGAGAGTGAGATGTTGAGCATGACATTGAGGTGTTGAGACCAGGGAAGGAGGCATGGACAGTTTAAGGCCTAGTAAGGTATGAAGACTATGGTGTAGAGAGAGTGTAAGCCAAATGGGGTATTAGGATCAGTTTCCAAGGCAAGTGTGAGTAGGTGAGCATTGACAAAGGTGAGTCAAGTTTTAAGCTTATTCATGCAGTCTGAGGTTAGAGTTTGAAGGATAAGTTTTTAGGTCTCTCAAGTGCACAAAATGAAAGATTTTCAACCCGAAAAAGATTTTCTTGTGCTCATTAGCTCGTCAAACCTTTGCATGGGACCTAAGCTATTCATGGCAGATGGGGAAGGTCCTAGCTCAAAATTTGAGGCATTTATTTTTGGATTGAGGGGCTATGCTTTATGAATGATTGTTAAGAATGGAAACAAGTTTAAACCCTTTTAGAACCCTAATAAGGACTCGATGTTGAAGATGTTGATTAAAAATGCCTAGAATGGATTGATATGCTCAGGGAAGCTATTGAAGGTTGTAGTCAACTCTCCCAAGCACCTCCAAGTGTGATTGAGTTGTCAGATGTGTGAGTAGATCCTACAAGAAAGTGTTAATTTCTCAGATATTTGCTATAGCAATCAGAGTTAACCAAGTCAAAGTATGAAAATGGATGAAGGATGAAGCTTGACACTCATGTTTCATGCCCATGAAGGTTTTTGGATAGGTTCTAGCCCTCAAGAATGCTAAACCGATCGTCCGAGTGAGCCAGTGGCTAACAAGCCAAATGGTGCAAAGAGTGAGAAACCCAAACCATAGTCAAAAAATGAATAGGAATGTGTTATCATGGTAGAATAATGAAACCAAGTGCATGGATATGTTGTTCAAGACTTGTAAGACATGTTCATGCTTGGAAGAAGCTTTGCAGGTCATGTGTGTGGTGAAAAAGTTGCTCACAAGTTGACTTGTTTGGTTCAGATGAGACAGTGAGATATAAGGTCATGAAATTGATCTGCAAGACCAATATTAGCCATTTGACCATAATATATTTCTATCTCAAAATTGTATAATGATCTCATAAGATCATCTACATGCATCAAAAGTCATCGAAGATGTTTATACAAGTGTTGGAGGTCTAAGTCACCATGACTGATCTTTGAGAAAAACTGGCAGTTCAAAGTGAGTGAGTTACAGAGGTGTTTTTGAGGCTCTATGCCCTAATTTGAAGTATCTAATGCATATGGTGTTGTTGTTTGGGACTTGTATGTCTTATACATGCTTTGTAGAAAGTTTGATAGTAAGTGAAAGTGGTTGAAAGGTTGAAACCAAAATGGTTTGTCTGGTTCTGGTTTGACTGTGTAGTGAGGACAAAAGATTGGTCTGCAAGACCAATATTTGACATTAGACCTTGTGATTTTTGTATTTGAGAGTGGTCTAGAGATGTTAAAAAGGATCTCTTGAAAGTATCAGTGGTCATGAGAAGTATTCTTTCTGGTGTTGAAGATCAAGTTGTTCATGACTGATTTTTGGAGTGCTCTAACAGTTCTAAGTGGGCTATTTGCAGAGAAGTGTGCGAGTCCTTTTGCCCTGAGTTGTGAAGTCTAAAGCACATGGTAATGTTGTTAAAGTCATGGAGTTTCTGTTCATGTGATTTATTGTCATGGTTGTGTGACTAAACTGTGTACATGCTTTAGTTTTGTTGGCAGAGTTTTTGTAGGTTCACAGGGCTGATTGTGAACAGTGCTACAAGGAGTGTTCATGAAGGGGTTGGTGCTAAAAAGTGTTATGGACCTTAGAAGATATTTATTGGGGTCTATTTGATCAATGTATGAAAGGATCTTGTTCGTCAATGAAGCTAAATTGTTCTAAGAATATCAAAGGGTAACGTGCACTAATGAAGGCCTAATTGAATTAGGTCTCCTTAAGGCCTAAAAAAGGTTTTTGTTTTTTAAGTTGTGGCCGACCTATTGTAATGATTGATTCATGTATGAAACATGTTATGAGACTCTTACGGTAATCCAAGCGTGAAAGTGTGTGTGGCCAACCAAGAGGTGTGTGAGCTAGAAGATTGTATAAGAACAAGGCCTAACAGGCCTAATTGGAGAGTTAGAGAACTTTAGAATGCAAGCGAATGAAATAGCACATTGGTAAGTAGAAGGAGGTCTTGTAGCCCATCTAAAGATTGTATAGAAACTGTGATGAAGATTTGATAGAGGTTTTGTGTATGAAAATCAAGGTCATATGACTAATCAAGTCAAAAAGAGGGCTAGTTGAGCAAAAAAGCCTAGAAGATAGTTTGAAAGAGGTAGAAGAGAGAGAAGAGGTGAAGAAGGTGTTCATCATCTATTGTATAAACAAAAAGGTGTTTTGAAAGTGATCAAAAGTTTGAGGTGGCTGAGTTGGTGTTGAGTCATCTAAAAGGTTGGTGTCTCTTTGCAAGTTTGTGCTTGTTAAAGCCTAGCTGGGTTGGTGCTTAGCTAGTTAAGGTTGGTGCTCCATGTGGAGTTGGTGCTTCACTAAATTATGATCTTTTGACTTATAGGACTGTAGTCCATTTGCAGGGATCGGTGGGTTTTCTTCCCCTTAAGGGTTTCCCACATATATGATGTGTTGTCCTATGTAATCTTGTTTCATGCTTGTATGGTTGATTGTTTATGCATTGCTTTATCTATATGTTGATGTGATAGTTCATGTATGCTAAGGAGGAATTCAAAGAAAGTTTTTAAGAGACTGATTCCCCCCCCTCTCAGTCATTTTGCTTCCAACAATGGTTGAGCAGACCATTGGCTACAGGGTTTGTCCTGTGCCTGGATCCTAACCTAGTCTGCCAAATTTTGCAAAATGGTATCAGAAACAGATGTTGGGATTTGGTTTAGATAAAAGCTCTGACCTCAGTATTATAATTGACCACATATATTTGATGTCTTTGCACATCGGTCCAATATCGCCTCTTGAGACAAGCTTTATCAAGCATAGGCTTTTCTCCCTAGTGATGAGTCTAGTATAAGACTCGAAACATGAGAAATATAAACTTATATGCAGTAGAATCCAAAAACTTTTGCAAAGATGTTTCACTGTGAAATCAACCTCAACTCAGATCTTTATTAGTTTTAGATCCAGAGCTACATATTTTATCAATGCAAACTGTTGTGGACTTTAGAAAATAAATAAGCAAGCCTACCTAGACTAAAAGAAATCAATAGCAATTCCCATTCTATTCATAGAATTTGAAGTCTAGTTGTTGCCAAAAAAAAGAAATGTCGAGTTTTCAAGCTAAAGACTAACCAAATTACAAAAAGTTGTCTTTTCAAACCATGTATGATACCCATTTTTGTAAATCAATGACTTATGGGCTTCTCATCTTATAATTTAGTACTAAATGGATTATTGAATCAGGTACAAACCAAATATTTTAGAAGTAGGCATCAAACAAGTATAAGAGATAGGTATTAATGCACACTACCAAAGACAACCACATCATGTAGGTGCAAGTAACCCAACAGCAGAGCAGTGCCTATTGGATTGTGATTTAGTAATAACATCTCACTCTTATTGCAAAGACCACTCAAGTTCAAAAACTACTAAAACTCTTCCCACGTTATTTTGCATGGACCAGTTTTTACTTAAACCTAGGAGCTTCCCATGGCAGCATGGAAACCACTATGACTTAAACCTATGAGCTTCCCATGACAGCATAGAAACAGGGAGATGCATCTCCCAGTATAGCATAGAGACTTCGAATGGAGTCTCCCACATCTTCTAAAAATTATATATATATGATGCAGACGCCTATATTGTAAAGGCCATAACTTTTGATTCAAAAACCCATTTGAGTTTTTGTTCACATCAAAACAAAGGTCTCGAAAAGAATAATGACACCATAACCAGCTCTATCTAGTTAGGGTCCTTTTCAAAATATTTCAGAGGCCAAATGTGACCATCTAAGGGTCCAAATATGCATTTTAATATTTTTTGGGGATTTTCTATTTTTAGAAATAGGAAATTTTTGTAACCGGGCATGAACTTCAGTTGAAAATTATCCATTCATTTGAATTTAATGTGCAAATAAGTGAAGATTTTTAGGCCCATCCGAACTCGCATGTAAAAGTTACTAAAAATAGCAGGGTCAGTTAACTCTAGGTGGCTTTTTAATTTATTTAAATTTTTTAATTTTGTATGTCAACTCCAATTTTGAGTAGAGCTTTATTTAAAGATCTTATTTAATTATTTTAATTCATTCACAAAGAATCAATAAAGATTGTTGTTTTACAAAATTTTGGGTGGTGATTATAATTTTTTCGTTTTGCTAGTTTTTTATTTCATCATCTGGTATCAAAGCAAGTTCGAATCTTAGAGGTAGTATCTTTGTTAATTTATATTTGGTTTTGAAATTATATTTTGGGAAGAAATTTTATAATTAAATAACAAGTGTAAAAGATGCCAAGAGGAAGATGAGGAATTGCACAGATGAACAGAGCTATGTAACAGCAGTGGAGACAAGTGAAACAATTGACTGCAATTGTCACACAAAGACAAAGGCAAGAGGGAGATGAAGCAAAAGAAGAAACAAATGGTGGGGAAGAAATTCAGCAAGAAGAGAAAGAACAAGAATGGCGACCATCAATTGAAGAAATGATGGTTAGAGCCTTAAAGGGAAGGAACGAAGGAATCAAGGTGGAGGTTTCAGACTATGGAGCTAGTTTAAAACCAGAGGAGTTGATCGACTAACTAAATGGTATGAAAAAAAAATTCAAATGGAAAACTCTAAAGAAATAAAAGAAAGTAAAATTTGCATGCACGAAATTGAAAGGTCATGCAATGATTTGGTAGGATCAACTGCAGAAAGAGAGACAGAGAGAGGGCAAAAAAAAATAAGACTTGGAGCAAGATGGAGAAGATGAGAGAGAAATTGCTTCCGGTAGATTATGCACAAACCGTCTACAGAAAATTTCAAAATTGAAAGCAAAAAGATCATAGCATACAAGACTCTAAAGATGAGTTTTACAAGCTATCCATACGAATGGAGCATAACGAAACAAAATAACAAATGACTGCAAGTTATGTAAATAGTTTAAATTTTTTTATTCAAGATGTATCCAGCTGCATAGAATAAATAGCATGGAAGAGGCTTACCAATTAGCTTTGAAGACAGAAGAAAAGCAAAATAGACAAGGTTTTCAAATATCAACTAGGCCCAAAAAGGGCAATCATCTCCAATAAGGGGACAAGGTGGGTTCAATTGCACTAGAGGTGGGTTTAATCTCATTAGAGGAGAATCATCTCATGGTACAAAAACAAGAGGATAATAAACTGGGGTTTCGATATCAACAAAGATGAAGGGGATTTCAGAGAGGTGGAAGCTATGGTGGTGGTAGAGAATGAAATGGTCCAAGCAGACCTTATGTTACATATGTGGAGAAAAAGGACATAGGGCATTTGAGTGTCTGCACTATCATGAACAAGAAATGAGGCAAGAGGATCAACCAAGAGTAAATTTGGTTGAGGCTGAAACAGAAGAATAGAATACAAAAGTTGTCGCAGCAAACAGGGGAAAATCTCATGATGAGGAGAACAATGACAGCTCCAAGAAAAGAACAAGTGCAAAATAACAAAGGTGGTGATTCATGGTTGTGTACAAATATTTTTCGAACAAGGTGCTCTTCAAGAGGTAAGATATGCAAAGTAATTATAGTTGGTAATAGTTGTGAAAATATGATTTCTGCAAAAATGATATAGAAACTAGGTCTGCAATGTGAAAATATCCTTATCCTTACCGGATTTCATAGTTTAAGAAAGGGAATGAAGTTACAATAAATAAAAGGTGTTTGATTAAATTTTCTATAGAAAAACTTACAGAAATGAAATATGGTGTGATGTTATCCCCATGGATGCATGTCATGTGTTGTTGGGAAGACTATAACAATATGACAGAAAAACAATCCATGATGCAATAAAAAATAAATATACTTTTTGGAAAGGTGGTACAAAGGTAATTTTATTACCTCTTAAAGAAGGGCAAGTAGAAAGCATATTGTCTATGAAAGAATTCACCAAAGACATGAAGATAACAAGTTATTATGCATTAATAGCAAAGAAAGAAGACATGTGAAAATACCAGAAGAAGCAACAAAAGTGTTGAAAGAATATACAAATATTATACCTAATGAGTTACTTGATGGTTTAACACCAAAGAGGGGCATTCAACATGATATTGATTTGATTCCATGATCAGCTCTACCCAATCAAGCAGCTTATAGGATGAGTCCTACATAACATGCAGAGTTGAATAGACAGGTTAACGAATTGGTGACAAAAGGTGTAGTGAGAGAGAGAATGAATCCATGTGTAACCCCAACATTGGTAACTCCAAAAAAAGATGGAACAAGGAAGGTGTGTGTGGATAGCAGAACAATTAATAAAATCGCCGTCAAATATAGATTTCCTATACCTCGCCTAGATGATATGATGGATGTGTTTGTCAGGGAAAAATATTGTACTAAAATTGATCTAGGGAGTGGCTACTATCAGATTCGGATTCATGAAGGAGATGAGTGAAAAACAACATTCAATGCTAAGGATGACTTATATGAATGGATAGTGATGTCATTCGGATTGTCCAATGCACTCCACACATTTATGAGGATGATGAACACAATGCTTTGAAATTACATTGGTAAGTTTGTGGTAGTTGATTTTGATGAAATTTTAATATCCAATGAGAATAAAAGGGAGCACTTAAAGCATTTGATAATGGTATTAGAATTGTTAAGAAAGGAATGACTATGCAAATCTAAATAAATGTAAGTTTATGCATAATAGTTTGGTATTTTTGAAATCTTTAGTTTCAAAGATGGTATAAAAATGGATGAAGAAAAGGTAAAGGCGATTATTATGCGACCTATTCTGAAAAACATATTAAAGGTAAGAAGTTTTCATGGTTTAACAACTTTTTACAGAAAGTTTATTAAGAATTTTAATGGTATTGTTACACCAATAACAAAGTGCATGAGAGGAAAAGAATATTGGACAAAGGTAACAACAGAAAGCTTTCAATTGTTGAAGAAGGTGATAAAAAAATCTATTTTAATATTACCAAATTTTAACAAAGTGTTTGAGATAGATTGTGACGCTTCACATGTGGTTATTTGTTCTGTGTCGAGTCAAGAAAAAAGGCCCATAGCATATTTTAATGAGAAATTGAATGAGGTAAGAAGGAAGTATTCTACGTATGATGTTAAATTTTATGTCATTGTACAAGCCTTAAGATATTGGAGGCATTACCTAGTGCCTAAAAAGTTTATCTTATTTACAAACCATAAGGCCTTGAAGTATGTAAACATTCAAAAGAAGTTAAATAGTCGACATGCAAAGTGGGTGTCTTTCTTGCATGGATATAATTTTGTTTTTAAGCATAAATCAAGTCGCTGATGATTTGAGCAAACAAGCAACATTGTTAACTACTATGGTGAGTGAAATAATTGGATTTGAAGTTGTTAAGGAATTGTGTGATACATATCCAATTTTTAGAAAGATAATTGAACAATGTAGAAATCCATTAGTAGGTGAGACAGGGACTATTCATGACAATTATCTTAAACATGATGATTATCTCTTCAAGAAAAACAATTATGTATTATGGTTGGCTCTATGAGAGACTATTATACGAGAATTACACAACAGTGGTTTGGGTGGACACTTTGATAAAAATAAGATGATAGTTTTTGTGGAGAATTATTTTTGGCCAAAGGTGAAGAAAGATGTGGCAAGGTATGTTTCAAGATGTAGGATATGCCAAGTGGCTAAAGGCCATGCATAAAATACATTGTTGTACATGTCATTACCAGTACCAAGAGGACCATGGACAGAATTGAGTATGGACTTTGTATTGGGATCATCAAACATACAAAGAGGTAATGATTCATTTTTTTTATTTAGACAGGATTTTTTAAACAGTTCATTTTATTGCATGTAAGAAAACCAATGGTGCCACTAGAGTAGCAAACCTATTTTTTAAAGATATTGTGAGATTGAATGGTGCTCCCAAAACCATTACTTCAGACAAAGATAAAAAAATTCTAAGTCATTTTTGGAGGACTCTATGGAAGAAACTAGAAACTAAACTACAATTTAGTAGTGCATAACAGTTCCATAAACATATCAACAGGGAAATCACCATTTCATATTGTTTATGGTAGAAATCCTAAGGGTGTTTGAGATTTGGAGTAGCTACCAATTGCAAAACGAGTTAGTGATGATGCAAAATCATTTGCAGAACATGTTAGTGATGATGCAAAAACATTTGCAAAACACTTACAACAATTGCAAGAAGTAAAAAGAAAGCTAAAGGAGAGCAATGACAAATATAAGACTGCAGTAGATGAAACAAGAAGGCCAAAGGTATTTGAAAAAGGAGATTTGGTGATGGTGTATTTAAGAAAATAAAGACTTCTCCAAGGAACATACAAGTTGAAGTAAAAAAAAAACTTGTCCATGTAGAATTGTGAAGACAATCAATGACAATACTTATGAGATGAATTTACCACAAAATTTTGATATTTCTTCAATATTTAATGTTTCAAATTTATATGATTTTATAGAGAAGATGATGAAAGGGAAAAAGATGAAGTGGATTGGAAGCAGCAGATAACAAAGAAGAAAGAAAAGATAGTGTAGGTTTTGGATAAGAAGATAACAAACACAAGACAAGGTAGCTATAACAAGTATTTGGTACAATGGGAAGGACTACATTAAATAGACAACACTTGGATTTCAGAATAGAAGTTGAAGAAAATTGACAAAAATAAATGATAGAAGTATAATCAGGGCAACTCACAAGAAGTGATTTGTTTTCAACTAGAGGAGAATGATGCGGGCATCTATCTTGCGGAGGCCATCCATTTTGATCTGGGAACCCATTTGAGCTCTCATTTGCGTCAAAACGAAGGCCTCATAAAAAAATAATGCAGCCATGACCAGCCCTATCCGGTTAGGGTCATTTTCAAAATATTTTGGAGGCTGTATGTGACCATCTACAGTTCTGAAAATGCATTTTAATATAATTTTCAAAAAAAAATTAATTTTAGAAATTGGATATTTTTTTAACCAGACGCGAAATTCGGTTGAAATTTGTCCATTCGTTTGACTTTAGAAAAATCCTACAGCAACTCCATTCATCTCATTGTTCTCCATTTGCAACCACAAATTAAGAATATAGAGGAGGAGACATATCATTGTATTGAACTTGACGTATTTTACTTTTCGGAAATTTAAATATTTTGCCATCGCCAAGTACCCCTGTACCCAGTGTCTGAAAATTGTTGTCCCCATCTCCAAGACCCATCCCCTTCCCTCTCCCCATTCCCATCCCTACATGACAATGCTCAATACATTGGGGTGCTCTATCACTGAGCTACCAGCTCCTCTGTGATTTGGAATGTGGATTGTTCTTCCAAAACCACACCTGGAATGCATTTTGTGTTAATCAAGGTCAGAATAGCGGATGTGGTGAAAGAGTTGGTTTTCAATATATCATTATTCAAATGTCTGTATGAGCTCAGCTAGATGGAGTCTGGTAGCCACGGTATGACATCAGGCCAACCCAACTACAACCAAATTGCGCCAAATTTGCTAGAAAGAATCAGAACTAGATGCCAGGGTTTGACATAGATATCAATAAACCTTCCCTTCCCCACCTCAAATTTACTTTGTATCAATGCAATTGGTGGATGTGGTGTTGGTGTTGGCTTTCTATAAATCAATCACAAATGTGGATTTATGAAAACGAAAAATCCCCACAAATCATAACAGGCAAATATTTGCAACTTTTGCACAGCAAACTAAGGCCATTGTAGATTTGCAAAGAAAAACACAGAGAACTTACCAATTTTACTGCTGTTGAATCGTAAAAATCAGAAGAAACTTCCAGCTGAGAAAATTTATCGACCTTACCCTCCATGGTGTGTTTGTCTCTCTTCTTTACTTATCGTCGAGATTTATCTGAAAGCAAAGCAAATGTTCGAAAATTGTCGCCAACCCTTTACGCTATTCGGCGTACCAGTCCCATCATATTCTCGAATTTCGTTATCTTTACTCCAACACCATTGAATGTCGAATCGATGTCAAACAATCGATGGGAACGTGGCAGAGCTGAGAGGAGTAATGGGAAACAAAATTTTCCTCTACATAGAAATTGAAATGGATTTTAATCACGCCCACATCGACTGTAAAGTGTGATCGTCTGCTTAGAAAAAGGCAACCGGCGGGTAAACCGGGTATTCATAGGGAATGAAAGGTCCCACAAAGATCTACGCTGTTTATGCTTCAAATATGAAGCCCCCATACTTGTCCTCTCAAATGAAATGAAATGTTTTTCATAATATTCAATACACCAAACAGTTTATGTGATCATCGATTATATGATTGTTCTAATCACTCAAAAATTTGTAGGTCATTTTTTTTAAGTTGATTTGTGTTAATATCTCTTCCAACTTTTTTATTTTGATTTCTTCAAATAGTTATATTATGGAGCCAACTTTTAATATTTATGTATATTTGACTCGAATGTTCACGTACTTCGAAGTTTCAAGGATGTAATGCTCCCCCATTTCGATCGCCCTTATAGCGCATAAAACATAAACCCTCTCTGCGCATTATTCCTTAGGTGACATCCATCTATCTATTTCACATTTGAGTCTATGGAAGCTAGTCCTTAGTTAATCAATGAAGATTTTTTCCTTCTATTTAAGTTCAGCACCTATAGATGTTTTTTCGTAATGCCCATACATGGGGCTAAAATATGTAATATAGTGTTATTGTTCCCTACTTGTTTTCTTCCTCCACATCATTACATCATCAATGTGAACTTTTTCTTCACATATTTTTTTGTCTTTGTTAAGGTTGAGGCTAATGACCCATCTACTCATCTATTTGTGGTTCTATTTCATCCAAATATTTTTTCGTCTATGCAATTCTTCGTCTCTTATAACCCTAGGCCACCTATCAGTCTTCATTTTTTTTTTTCCTTAGGTAACAAAGTAACCTAGTCATAACAGTTGCCTTTACTTGTTTCAGCAAGAATGATTTCATAGGGCACTAAAGCTTTAATTCTAAAATTATTTGTGATTAGTCACTTTTAAATCCTTTTTATTTGTCTTCATTTCAAACTTGTCGTTTCGCTAGCCCATACCTCGCAACCATACAAGACTACCTGCATAACAAGTAACCCAAATAGGACCCTAGTGGTCTTCCAATCTCATAACTCAGCCTTCATGCACATGTTTTGAAGCGCATAGAGGGCTCTTTGACCTCCTTGTATTCTTTCCATCCTACATGTGTCCCAGTTAAGTTTGTTGTAAAAGTCTAGGTCAAGATATTTGTATTCTAACACCACTTCTAGAGACTCCCTGTAAACTGAAAGTTGAGGTGTTGCTTCTTCCTTTTCACTAAAAAAAATCATAATTGTAGTTTTGTTAATGTTCACTTGCATCCCTTCTTCTTTATAAAAAAGCGGTGAGACTTGTGGATGTTCTCTTAGATCTTGGATTGTATTTACCATTAGAATCAGGGCATCAACATAAATCAGGGGTTTCACCACATATTTGGCCTAGTGGACCCCTTCCCTTCCGAAATTGTTTAACCAATCTTCTAGCTTGTCAATGTAAAACTTGAATAAATTTAGAGATAAAGGGTCATCTTGTTTGACACCTATATCACTCCCAAAACATTCAAATAACCTTGATTGCATTTTGAATTTAGCCTTAACTTACTCATATAATATGTGAAATGTTGTCCTATAATGCATTGGGACCCCTAGCTCCTCCATTTTGCTCCATAATTATATTCCTCGGTACTATGTTAAATGTATTTTTAAAGTCTACAAAGCAACAATATGCATCCTCTTTTTATCCCAAACTTTTTCAACTAGGTGTTCAAGTGTGACACAGTGATCAATAGTTGAGTGTTTGGGTCTAAACCCTGCTTGCCCCTTTGCTCTCTTTCATTTTTCCTCTACCCAACTGCTAATCCTACACTCTACCAAACTCTTAAACAACTTTGTGAAAAGAGGATTGACCATGATAGTTTGATAATTTGATGGATTACTTACATCTTCACTTTTAAACAAGGGTATGGTTAGGTTGATTGTCCACTCTGTCGAAAAAGCCATTTTAGATGACTCATTGAAAAATTATTTAATGTGAGGCACTAGGATATATGCTCCCCATTTTAGATACTCCACTTGTAGGTTATTTATGCCTCGAGCTTTACCCGTTGCTAAATTTTTAATCCCTTGTATGATGTCTTCAATTGTGAAAAAAACCATTAACAATGATTGTGGGAGGTGTATTTTGTTCATTTTTATGCTTATATCACTCTTTTTAATATTCTAACCACTGACTTTCTATTATGTTGTTTTTCGTTTGCTTTTTTGCCTTGTGGAGCTCCCTTCAAAATCTCTCTGGTTCATGTTTCCCTAGGTAAATCAACTCCTTCCTCCTAGTTCTTGTACTCTTCTTTTTTTGTCCTCACCATTTTTTCATATGTTTTTTTGTTTGCCTTTGATCTACCCACTAGTTCCTTTAATGATCTTCATGTTGCCTTACATTCTTCATTGTATCATGGGTTTGTCATGAAGCTACTTATTTCCTTCTTTTTAGGTTTATCTTGCATGTTTTTAGGGCTTCTTGAATGGTATGCATTAGCCTCAATCTCTTAGTGTAATCTATACCAATGTTAAGTGTTCCCTTATCTTCCCTTTCCTACAATTTGTTATTAAGTGTTGTCCTAAAGGCCTACTATGTTTTCTTTGTCAAGAGGATGTTTCCTCTGAATGGTGGTTTATTTTGGTTGACCCCAATGTGCTTATCATGTTGTTTATCACCTTCTGATTGGAGTTTCATAAAACATGGGTTGTGAACTAGTTTAAGTTCCATGGGAGAATATTTTAATTCTAACTCTTATATTATAGGTATATAGTCTTGCGAGCTTATAACATAGTCGATTATGCTCTACCCATTATAAGTCTTACAAGTATAATTTCTTGATTTTTCCCATTTATTCATACCATTACATATAATCAAGCTATGTATGTTTCATAAACCTAATAACTTTTCTCCAAAGTGTGTGATAGTCATATGTTCACCATCTGAAACCCTAATCCCTTTCTGATTTTCCTCTTCTACCATCCAAGGAGGATTCATATCTAGATCCTCATTGCTTCCTAGAATGTTAGCTTGTCTGTTTGATGTCCTTGCATTAAAACCTCATATTAATAAATCTCCCTGATCTTACCATAAATTGAAATGTCCCACTTTAAAGACAAGTATGGATCTTCATGGTCTAAATTGTGCTTTTTATATAATTTAGAATTATTGGGCATGAAATAACATACATCTATGTTAATGTTTATGTCATTTTCTATGATTCTTATCCAAATATTTTATTTAATTTGATCATGTTTTTATATTGTGATATTTATACCCCATGATTCCTTTATAACACCATTATACCCCTGTGCCCCTCACCATTATTTGTTGTTTTGTTTCATATAGTTTCCTTCTTTTACCCTTCAAAACATGGTGTCTTGAACCCCTCATGCTCATGTGTTTTAGTCAAAATGATTATGTGTCTATCTCTAGCTATGGACCCTACCCCAAATCCTCTTATCCAAGGGTAGCCTCTACAATTTTAGCTTACCATTTAAGATGTTGTCAGGCGGGCCATAATCCCTACTTGATTCAGGGTTATTGAGATTTGACATAGGCTTTCCTATCATTTAAGTATGCCCATCTCCCTTCATTCCTTATTGCCTCTACATTTTTCCACTCCTTGTTTCTCTTCTCTAGTTGCAAAAATGTTAAGTCTTCATCTAGGTAATACTGTGAGCCTCTCAACATGTCTTTATTTCTTAATACTCTTATTTTGTCTTCAAATCTCACCATTGTGACCCAAATATGCCTACCTCTTCCTCCCACTCTCAGCTTACTAATTCTACATGCTTGTTTGATATGACCTTCCCAATCTAAAAGCAAGTCCCTTGTTAGGTTGTTTATATACTCCCCTTCTCTATAGTATTTTAGACCTTTGATGATCATATTTAAAATTTATTATGCCCTTCTCTTTCTTATATCATTTGACTCTTAATTTTCCTCTCTATTAATTCATTTTGCTTACCCATTGGTTTCTTTACTACTTGTGCTTGTGTCTTAGCCTCTTCTAGTTTATTTCTTAGCTCATTTTCTCTCATTTCCATGTTGTGAAGTGTTTTTTGTACTTTTATTTGTGTTGCAATTTATTTTTCATCCCATACCTTGGCATTTGTTGGAGTATGAATGGTTTGTTTGAGGGCATGCCATTCATGTTGTCCAACAATCGTTAGAATCAATAGTTTTTCCACTTGTGCTTTGAGCATATTTTTGTATTCTTCCAGCCTTCGCTTGGAATTTACCACCTCTTCCATCTTAATATCTTTTATTTTCTCTCTTGCTTCCATATTGCTTAGTCTCCCTTTCAAACTCATTAGCTCTTGCACATAGAGCTTCGATGACTAAATGAGTGGAGTCATTGTGGGGTTGTATTTTTATTCACAGTTTTGGATCTTTTTTTAGTGACATTCACCTTCAATGTTATGTTTTTTTCTACTTCCTTTCATGATAGTTTTATAAATGCACAATTATGTTCTCGTGTTAATTATTGTTATTGGTCTGATCTAATCCTCTTTTACACCTTTCCTTTGACCCACTTGTGGTTTTGTTTGAGCTTTCTATTCTGAAATAGGCAAGGTAGATGAATATTCTTTATTACATGTTTTCTTTTATTTATGTGGTTGTATGTCATTTGTTATTAATCTTTGTTTATCCTTCTTCATAGCCATTGCCCAAACAGAGCTTATCAGCATCTTAATTTCCCCCAATATTGTTTTGCATTGATGTATATCTATTTTGAGATCACTTCTAGGAGTGCTTTAGTTGGTTTTGATGATGAGTTGGTATTTTGTGGGACTCTATCCTTTGAGGATATACAAGTGTATGTGCGTTGCTAACCTTGTATGCTCCAATATTCCCTCCAATGACAAGTTTTTTTTTGCACATATGCTAGGACCAATTGGTGTTCTACTATGCCCTCTAGTGTTTTTATAAATTAAGCCTTGTTGTTATATGATCTCCAATTACAACAGTTGCTTCATCTTTAGCATGTGTTTCCTTAATGAGAGAGCTTCCTCCATTGGGGGAAAAACTATTTTTAAGCCCTATTATCCACCATGCCTCTGTCCTTACAACTTTATCTTATGTTTCCCTTCAATTCTTCTCTGAAACCCTATTTTAGTTCTTTGATACCTTCTTAACCTCTAAAAACCTATTATTCTTAAACTACTCCCTTAAATCCTACCAAGAACCTTTGAAACCCTACTGTGAAGTTGTTGAATATTATGAAGGATTAAGGTTCACTATTGTTCCTACAATAATCTCTTTACTTTTATGAAACAACACATGAATTAGTAATTTTTCAACTTTGAGATTTGAGAAAGCTTGAAATTTGAAAAGAGAACAAGGAGTACACATGTATGGAGATGAAATTAAGTTGCTTTGTGACTTGTAACTGATTATAGAGAATTATGCCCCCTTGTTGAAGCACTTGGAGAATTTTAACAATAGTGAATTGAGAGTGATCAAGTCCTAATTTTGAATAACTAATAAAGCTCTTGTCAGGCACCTAGAACAACAAACATGCTCTGATACCACTTGTCAGGATCTTTGCTCCACCACAATTAGAGCACATATGATTACTTCTCGTATTAACAACTAAACACGAAATTTGACCAGAAATATAAAGTAACTAGAAATATGAAACAACACAGGAATTGAGAGACAATACACAATTGTATTAATAATCACACAGAAAAAAATACAATAAGGAAGATGCCACTTCTTCCTCCACCTCAAAGGTTCGCCACTCCTCAAGACCTTCTTCCCTCTCTCTCTCGGTCCCAACAATCAACTCCAATGTAGAATTGATGTTCACCTCTCCAACCAGTCAGTAACAACGTTGCCAGTTCACCAAGCACACAACCGTGCTCCAAGTAGATCTCCCATGAACCTTCAACCTGCAATTCAGTAGACCATACTCGCAATTGTAGATCTCTCTACACCCCTGAAGAACCCTTCTTCAACCAGTACCCCGGTGGATCAGCTCCTTGACCTTGCAGACCTTGCAACTCTCCCTGATCAAACACTCACAGCACTCCTTTGGAACTAGGAGGAGCTACACTAGCTCTCTCTAAAAGCTCTATGGCTTTCTAACACACACATACAATACAGCCCATGAGTCCATATATAGATCTCATGCTTACAATAATTAGACTAACCTAATTACAATAATTAGACTCGCAACTCAAGACTACGACTAGCCTTCAACATGCAAACTAGCAGTCCAAAAATAGACTCTCCCGGATTCGTCATGCGAACTGTCTGTTCTCACACAGGCTGCCAACGTCGGCGCCTCCATGACCGATGTCGGTCGACTGGTAACCGACGCCGGTTGCTTCCTCTTGCTATCTGACCGACGTCGGCTGATCAGACCGACGCCATTTTTCCTGCAACTGAATCAGCAACACCCCGAAACTCTTGATCCTCCTTAACTTCTCCTGTTTGCATCTTGGTGAAGCTTTTAGCTCCACAACATAACAATCTCCCACTTGGAGATAAATAGCTGCACCTGTACCTGTACCTGTACACCATCTAAATTATTTCTTGGCTTGTATTCCTCTTCAAGATCAGTCTTGAAGACCAACCACCACGCAACCTGTGATGCTATCCATGTCCTTCAAGTAACCTGCCACATCCGAACCTACATATCTATGTAGTGAAGAACTTGACCCTGCATAACAAGAAACCCTGTTGCTAGTCCCACTGAACTGCCCTCTAGTACTCCTTTCCCGAATTGGCTCCATACTTTCTGACAACCCCCACTGCTTGGGAGAACAACTTAGGTCTACACTAGACCTCATGTGATTTTGAACCCTGTTTCAAGCTAAGCTTGAACTGTCCAGCCCTTAGTGTGCTTTCAGATTCTGCATCCTGCATCATGAACCCCGCCAACACCGTCTTCACATCAGCTCCCACTAGAGATCAAATCTCCATGTCTCATATGCCAAAGAATTTCGCTGCTTCAAATTCTTCATGACACGCCTCTAAACTAACCTTACCCTTAGCTCAGCAAATACCTGTATGTACAAACCTACTAGTAAATCACCCACATACAGTAACAAGATGATGTTGCGACCATCATCTACCTGGTAAAACAAAACCACAATAGTCTCACTGACATTGACTGAAGCCATGCTTAGTCATCCACATGTCAATACCTGTACCACTATCCTGCAGCTTCTTCAAGACCATATGCCTTGGCCTTCTGTCTCTTGTATCCGTCCACTCTCTTCTTTAAAATGGGAATCCATTCCGTCTCTCAGTGCCTACTTCCAGCTGACAACTTTACCAACAAATCCTGTTGGGTTCTTCTCCAAGGACTCACACTCCTCATCCATGCCAAGCTCCCACTGTATCTGGACTCTACCTGCATTGCTTCTTCCATCTTTCTGGTTCTTGACTATAAAGAAAGCAATATAAAGAAGGTGAACAACGAATATGAGGTTCACTTACCATTTCTGACCTCAACATGAGCGTTTGAGACTTGCTATCCGCCCACTATCCGTACCAGTGACCGATCTCGGCCATCTCCCAGTCTGTTTCCGATCGATGTCGGCTCCCTGTACTGAACTTGACTGCCGACGTCGTTTTCCTGGCCGACGTCGGTGTCCTTCCTGTCGATGTCAGTTTTCTTATGACCGACGTCAGTCTTCCTATTGTCGACGTCGGTTACTGTATAACCGACACCGGTACCTGTCTTCGTTTGTGAGTGACAACTTTTTACCTGCGAGCTCTCCATGGATCAAAATCCTAATCAAATCAATCCTGCTCTGCTCAGAATAAATCAGTTTCCTCACTTGACCTCTGTCCGTCATCTCCTCCATGAACACCAAGGCTTTTCAGTTCTTTAGCTTGTCAAAAACATCTGACCTCCGCTTCAAAACCTGCATTCTCCTCCTACATATGTGACCAAGCCTATGAAGCCACATCTCTACAACAGAAGGTGAATCAGCAATATAAGTAGATAGATAAATGATACCTACTTTCTTACCACCATCTAATTCAAGTATATCCGCTGTGAGAGTTACAGTGCATCTCTCATCACCCAAATTTCTTGAAGAAATTAGACTAATCTCCAAGACTGGTACCTGCATGACTTCCTTCAACCACTGTGAGTCATCCGCCTGCAATTTCAGCTTCACTTCTCCTTCGTCTATAATCTGACAAGGCTCTCCAACCCCTAAATAAATCTCTCCAAAGTCTCCAAAGACATACCCATGAAAAGATGCTCTATTTCGGGCTGCATGGAAAGAGGCAAAAGAATCTGTAAACAAAGATTCCACTTTATCCAAAACATCATGTGCAATATTACCTGCAACATATGCTTCCACCAGCTGATCTGCTACCGACCAACGATCTCTTTTAACCTGCTCTTTCTTTCCATCAATCAGACCATTCGTGCTATTCAGTTTCTCCATTCGTAGCTTACTTTCTTCTGCCATTGCTATACTCCCACTCAATCTCAAACCCCTGTGAGTGACCTGTAATCAAAAACACTACTAAATCTGAAACCACCTGTTAGTCAACCCAACCAAAAGCTCTGATACCACTTGTTGGTATCAGCTCTTGAACCTACAACCAAGGCTCTGATACCACTTGTCAGGGACCTAGAACAACAAACATGCTCTGATACCACTTGTCAGGATCTTTGCTCCACCACAATTAGAGCACATATGATTACTTCTCGTATTAGCAACTAAACACGGAATTTGACCAGAAATATAAAGTAACTAGAAATATGAAACAACACAGGAATTGAGAGACAATACACAATTGTATTAATAATCACACAGAAAAAAATACAATAAGGAAGATGCCACTTCTTCCTCCACCTCAAAGGTTCGCCACTCCTCAAGACCTTCTTCCCTCTCTCTCTCGATCCCAACAATCAACTCCAATGTAGAATTGATGTTCACCTCTCCAACCAATAAGTAACAACGCTGCTAGTTCACCAAGCACACAACCGTGCTCCAAGTAGATCTCCCATGAACCTTCAACTTGCAATTCAGTAGACCATACTCACAATTGTAGATCTCTCTACACCCCTAAAGAACCCTTCTTCAACCAGTACCCCAGTGGATCAGCTCCTTGACCTTGCAGACCTTGCAACTCTCCCTGATCAAACACTCATAGCACTCCTTTGGAACTAGGAGGAGCTACACTAGCTCTCTCTAAAAGCTCTATGGCTTTCTAGCACACACATACAATACAGCCCATGATTCCATATATAGATCTCATGCTTACAATAATTAGACTAACCTAATTACAATAATTAGACTCGCAACTCAAGACTACGACTAGCCTTCAACATGCAAACTAGCAGTCCAAAAATAGACTCTCTCGAATTCGTCATGCGAACTGCCTGTTCTCACACAGGCTGCCGACGTCGGCGCCTCCATGACCGATGTCGACCGACTGGTAACCGACGCCGGTTGCTTCCTCTTGCTATCTGACCGACGTCGGCTGATCAGACTGACGCCATTTTTCCTACAACTGAATCAGCAACACCCTGCAACTCTGGATCCTCCTTAACTTCTCCTGTTTGCATCCTGGTGAAACTTTTAGCTCCACAACATAACAGCTCTTGTGTTGAAAAGATGCATTACTCCAACTCATGAATAAGTAGTACCCAATATACTAATCCATAAAGGTGGAACCATGATGGATTCACTAGAAGTAATGCCAAGACGGTTGAGTGTCACTAGACTAGAACGTACATCACCCACAATAGAAGATGGAACCATACAATGGGTTCACTATAAGTAATTCCAAGATCGTTCAACATTGTTAAACATCAACATACATTACTCATCATAGATTTTGAATCACACCATTGTAGACATATCTATATTGTATTTCCATGATCAAAATAGAATGAATAATATTAATACCCCCATCATAACTATATTACTCAGAGATTTAAATTGAAATGAATATTTTGCCTTTAAATTTGTAACTTTGAACTTTGAAACATGTGCATTAAAAAGTACCATGCCTTTTGAACTATGCCAAAATGATATAGAATACTATGCACCTATATGCTCAATTATAATTGTACTTGCACCCTGTATCTTTAATTTTATAGTTGTTTACATATCCCCATGCTTGTGTTTTAAAGTGTGTATTAAAATATGATTTTAATCTTTGAAAATTGAATACATATGCATGTCATATGCGCCTAGAATTTGTACAAATGTGCTCATATTTGTTATGTGTTTGATTTTTGAATTACTTTGAAAACAAGTACTCTGTTATAAAATCTTATTTTGCATTACTTTGAATATTTGAAAACTTATACACATTCGAAATATGATTTTTCTATTTATGAAGGCTTGGATAAGCCCATTATGATGCCCCTCTTTGAGATGAGGGATGTAGACTACAAATTACTCATCTCAAAAGAAGAGTTAACTATAGCATATGATAAAGAAAGAATTATGTATTAATTATGTCATCATGTGGAGAGTATGTCATCATAAAAATATAAATTACATCGAGACATGTATATAACATATTTGAATGTGAGGCATACAAGTGTCATGTTTAGATAGATTTAGCAATGAAGAATGCAATGACATGTCAGAGATCTTATTGACAGATTGTACATGAAATTATATTTCATGATTCAAGTTTGATTGAGAGTAAACATTACAATATAAAATATAAAATAGTTATTCATTTCACATTCTCAATGTGTCTCTTCCTATTCCTACAAGAACAGATAACTTATTGAAGTAGATAAAAACAAGACACCTAATAACAACTATATACAATATTGTTACAACCCCTTCTTAATTTGCAAGGGTCTTTGTCAAACCAAGCATTCCTCTAAACTTTTCAATTTTTTCTCATCCAAGCACTTTTGTCAGGTTGTCTATTGGCTGTCTATTGTAGGGCAATGTTACAACTTGATGCTTCCATCTTTCACATAGTGTTGAATCAAATGAAACATAGTATTGATATGTTTCATTTGGTTGTGAACGAATAGATTATTTGCCATCTAAATTGCAGAAGAGTTGTCAACCATAATAGGTGTTGACAAAACTTGTTGCTTCTACAAATCTAAAATAACCCTTCTGAGCTACAAGATCTGTCTAGTTGCCTCTGAAGTGGCCATATATTTTGCTTCTACTAAATAAATTACTAGCACTGATTGCTTCTTGGATTTTTAACTGACAATTATTGTTCTCAAATTCATCAGAAAACTTAATATGGACTTTCTATCTTCATGGTCACCAACATAATCAGAATCTGAGTACCCAACCAGTTTGCATTCTCCTACCCTAGAATTTTTGAGCCCAAAATTTTGTGTTCCTTTGAGATATATGAGGACCCTTTTTTATGCTACCCAATGACTATCCCTGGGTTGTAACATGAATCTTAAAAGGACACCAACTGCAAAAGATATATCTGATCGAGTTATAGTCACATAAATCAAACTTTTAATGAGTTGTCTAAATTTAGTGGCATCAACCAAATCTGTTGAATATTTGAATATCAATTTGAAACTATGTTCCATGGGTGTGATAAGAGGCTTAAAATCTTCCATTCAAAACTTAATGTCATCAATGTACTTCTACTGAGTGACGAAAAAATACTTTGATTTTTGAATTACTTCAATACCCAAGTAGTAATGAAGGTAACCCAAATCAATCATTTCAAACCTTTTCATCAACTTTGATTTAAACTTTGCAGTGTATCATTCATTGTTCCATATGGTGAACAGATCATCAACATACACCACCACAAATATAATTGTTTTGTCAACTATTTTGATGAAAAGAGTTGCATATTCAAACTCAAAATGTTTGAATTTCATGTTCATGAGGTGCTCAGCTAGTTTTTCATACCATGTTCGAGGGGCTTGTTTCAAACCATACAATAATTTTTTCAATTTCCACACTTTGTGCTCTTGTTTGTTTATTGTAAAACCTCTAGGTTGTGTCATGTACATAATTTCCTTGAGGTCACCATTCAAGAATGTAATTTTGACATCAATTTGGTGAACTTTCCATTTGTTGTGAGCTGCCAAAGCCAACATGGTTTGAATGGTAGTCCATTTTGTTTTAGGTGTAAAGGTTTCATTATAATCAATCTTTTTTTTATCAAATCCCTTTGTGACAAACCCTGGTTTATGGTTATCAAGTGAGATATCAAACTTGTATTTGTTACAGTAGACCCACTTGCTGCCAATAAATTTACAACCATATGGAAGATCAGCCAATTTACAAGTTTCATTTTGACTAATGTAATGTACTCATCTTTCATTACTTTTCTCCAAGATTCAAGCTTCTCAACTTGTTTTAAAGATGTTGGTTCTAAATCAAATGCAACATTGAGTTCTTCTGGAGAATCATTCAAGGTGAGATTTTCAATTATATCTTGAATTTATTCAAAGGACTTATCTAATTGTGATACGACTACATGTGCACTCCTAGTGTCTATTTTCCCAATTTCATCAGGTTTCACATTTGTATATGTTTGAGTGGCCCACTTGGACATTTGTTTCTGTGTTTTAGGTGTTTCAAATGCGTCCTTTGAAGTTCCATCACTTTCTATCCTCTTTTTGGGTGGGCCATGTTCATTGTCTGATAAAGTTTCAATCTCTCTTTCGGGAGGAGTTTCAATCTCATGTATAAGAGACAATAGAAAATCAATAGATTCTAAACTATGTGTCCCCCATTCATTGTCTAGAACATCCAAATCACTCTCTTTAGACAAAACTTTGCTTGTCAAATTGACTTAGTTGTCAATCAATATGTTAAATGTCCTTTGTGGTCTCACAAAAGACTTCTCTTACGACAATAAATTTCTTCTCTTTCTCATTGTATAGCCTTTATGCCTTGGAAGATTTATAATATCTCAAGTGGCTGCATTTTCGACTCCTATGGTGCAACTTATTTATTTTATCCTTTAGAATCAAAGCATAACAAGTGGATCTAAAAATCTAAAGATGTCACACTTAAGGGAAATGACCACACCACATCTCATACATATTCTTGGATTTAAGAGCTATTGATGGTGATCTATTATGGAGGTATATTTTTGTTTTAGCTACTTTAGCCCAAAAATACAGATTTACCCCTTTGTAGTACAACATGGCACATACCATATTCATCACAGTTTTATTCATTCTTTCTACAACTCTATTTTGTTGCAGAATGTAAGGAACTATGAAATGTTGTTTGATCCTATTTTGATCAAGATAGGACTCAACCTTATTTGAAATGAATTCACCACCATTGTTTATCATGAGTGTCTTGATATGGGTTTGATCTTCATTTTCAATCATGGTTTGAAACTTTTGTAAAGTCTCGAAGGATTCTGATTTTTTCTTCAAAAAGTATGTCCAAGTCATCCTGCTTTAGTGATCAATGAACAACATGAAGTACTTATGACCACCAGTGGAGAGGATTGGAAGAGAACACAAGTCTGAGTGAACCAATTGTAACTTTCTATCAGCTTTTCATTACGACATAGGGAACGGTTCTCTTGCATATTTAGCCAAGATGCAAGCTTCACACTTTTCATCTAATTTTGTAGGCAATGTAAGCATGCCAACAACACCATTATTTTTCAATACACAAATGTTGTTATAGTGAGTGTTCCCAAATATTACATGCCACAACATGTTTGGAGACATTCTATCTTCCACAAGATAAGCATAATTCCTTGAATTTGAAGGCTTGCCCTTGAGTTTGAGTAGTTTTCATTCCTCATATCCAGTTAAGATGACTCCATTATTACTTTTTCTCTTGATAATGACATCACCATTATCCAATAGAATGGAATGTGTTTGTTGCCTTATGAGCACTAGGGACAACAAGTTTTGTTTCAATTAAGGAAGGTGGAGAGAATATTTTGGAGTTTGAAATCTAGAAGCCATAGACACTTGAGTCTTATTGTACCTCTTCCTTATGGTTGCAGACTTGATCTACCTGCGAGGTATACCTCTTACTTTTACTTCATTCTTGCCTTCATCATACTGAACATTGCAGTTTTATTTGTTTTGAAACTTACCATTTGAAGTACATGGAACACTTGGTGCATATTTTATCTTGTTTAAAGCTATTAGTTTGACTTCTCTTTCTTTGATTATATGGCATAGCTCATCAAAAAAATTGAATTTATCGAACACGATTGATTCATGGAGTGGTGCTAGCAAAATTTGTGTAAAAATATCTTATACTTCATTGTCTACCATAGAGTTTGTCTTTTTAACTAGCATAATCTTGTATTGAATAACATATTTGTTGTTTGGCTCATCTGACCCTTGTTTGAGTTTAAATTTTTTTGCATAAGATAACTTTTTGCCAATGTTGATAGAGAAGTGTGCTAGAAATTGATCTACCAAAGAGTTGAATGCTCTAACTGATTGAAGTGGGAAATTAAAAACCATCATAAAGCAAAGTCTTTGAGGCTTCTTAGAAAGAGCTTGGTTAGTAATTTGTCATTGTAAACATAGTCCAATCATGTTGTATGAAATGATCAAAGATGTTACACAAGATCTCCTTTACTGTCATGGAGTGGTAGATTAGGAGCTATAAAGCCTATTGGTAATGGGTAAAAGACTATTTCAGGTGCCAAAAGATTATGAATCAGAGTATGAAAATCTATTGAGTGACTTGTTTTAGATACACCTTGCTCTAATTATAACACTTTAGCATGTAAGACTATGATAGTTTTCTCAAGAGTGTGCATTACGCGAGGTTGGTAGAGGACCTTGTGTAGTAATCAAGGGAGGTGTGTAGGATGCTTGTGTAGAAACATGCATGTGAATATGTTGTAAACCAAGTGATGTTCCCATACCTATGGATTATTTCACGTATGTAACTCTTAAGTGTTGATATAAGAATAAAAATAATAGTGAAAACTACAACACCTAAAGTGGAAGTGAAAGCTTGAGCTAGTTAATTTATTTTATCTTTTACAATGTAAAGAAATGTCAATATTTTGAAGGTTGGCATTAAGGTACATCCAGTGAACTATGTTTCATTAAATTCATCCACTTGCTCGAGATTAGCTTTATCAGCCTCAATAGTCATGATAAGTCCATCAATAGGGTGCATAATATGCCTTATAGTATTATGAATATAAATTTATTTTTATTCCCAAGTCATGCTTGATTTTACAAAAAATTTCCTTAACGGTGCTTATATCTTAGGATCATATTTTCAATAATGTGAGTTGATTAAGGCTTCAGATTGTACAATGTTCATTTTATCATTTATTGTTGTATTTGAATTTTATTAATGCCAATATATAATGAATATAAATAACAACTTGGAAAGTGACAAAGAATGTAATAGTGAACTTCAAAAGATGTAATCAAATTGCATTTATTATTACCAAGATTTGAATTTGAAGCTTTGAATATTTACAACAAGGATTAAGGGCATGATTAGTCAAGGTATGTTTGCTTTGTAGGGTCTTAGATATATTAATCCCAATTGTAAATAGTAACATGACCATGAAGTCACTAATTACAGAGGATTTCATGACTCTCGTTGTCACATTATCATGTCTTTAAGTTACATTAAGAGTAACTTCTCGAGGCTAACCACTTACTAGTGCACTACAAGAAAAAATGGTTGAATGCTTATTATGGCTGAAAAACAAAAATCTAGGCATTTTCGATATATCATGACCTACATGAAAACTAAAGTCCATATATAGTTTTATATAATAGATTTAAATTTATGATAGTACCCCTCATACAATAGCTTAAGTAAAATTGAAGACCACTATGCCCATAACAACAACTCTTGTGAATTTTAAAATAATCATAACACAATTCTAGGAAAGTAAATAAAAAAATGAAATTTGAAAACCAAATCAAAAAAATTAGGGCTCAAAAACAACTATTCGACTTCATCAATATGTTTTACCTTATTTTCGATAAAACATATGAATTGTATTGTAATTATAGGTGTAAAACTAGAATATATCATATGCTTAAAATGTACAATAATTAACAATTTTGATTTTGACAAATTGTTAAATATACAAAACTGTTATTTCAAAAAACACTAAGAAGAAATATACTTAGCTCAATTATGTTGACTATTTCATATTTGTAGCAATGAGAACCAACAAAAGATATGACTTTACATGTTTGAGATCAAGAATAGAATCATAAACTACTTTTGGATAGGTCTACTATAAATGGATAGAGACACAGGCTACTTGAGTTCGTTGATCGCATAATTTTTCTAGTTAATTGTGATAGTTAAGTGATAGGAACATGGAGCGAAAATAAGATTTTGATAATTACATATCATAGACATGATCATAAGATATTTTTGGACATGACTGTTGTAACTAGACAGCATCATAGACCATTATAGTTTGTTGACTGTAGACATGTCTCAGTTGACTCTAACAAAAATGGGTCACTGCACCTTATGCACATGTGTTTACTAAGCAATCTGAGATATCACAATTTAGATTGTGCCATGAAGAATTTGTTGTGTCACTTCTCATCTTTGAAACCCTAAGGACACTTTGATAATTTGAAACTTGTAAAAATGAGAGAAATTTAATGGGTTAAGTTGACTTCGATCACCTCCTCGATGATTGATTGTTGCCTACGTATCCAATACTCCAATGAGGGAAATAAAGCCCACTTAATTCTCTCATATAGAGTGATTTTTAAATTTTGCTCCTTGATTATGTGTATACAACTAAAAAATGACTTTGATACTTGAAAATTATGGATTTTAACTTGATTTAGAATGCTCTTGACTTGGATTATGGTTTTTAGTTGTAAATGATCTTGAATTTGGGAAGAGTAGGGAAGATTTTCTCAATATACAATAGTGTGTAAGCTTGAAACAAATGAATGCCAAGTGGTCCAAATGCATGGCTCTTTATATGTATCTATAGGTGAACATTTTGATAATTTCCTATAGTTGACCTTATTAAACATGCGAGAAGACTCAAAAGAATGATTTGAATTTCAAAAACTAGTCATTATTTTACACGGGAGGCGGCTGGCCTAATTGGATAGGAGTGTGGCAACGCTTTTGTCTACCTAGGGTGAACTTGTCCCAAAAGATTAGGGAGAACTATCATGAACTGAAGATAGTTTAAGGGTGTTTTTTAATAGCTCAAGCATGACTTTGAAGGTTTTGTGTAGCAATTGTAGAAAATAAAGTGTTAAGCCTGCATATAGATAAAAGGCTTAGAGGAATGGAAAATAAAAGTCATGTGGCTTAGAATGTGTCAAGAATTGGCATTGTCAAGTCCCCATGACCAAATTTATGTGTTTGCAGATACTTTTTAATGCACATTTACTTTTTATTACATCGAGCATTATTACAATTATTTATTTTCAAAAACATAATTTAATGGCACCAGGTAGTGAGCAAATTTGAAACTAGAAGTCTGTCTGCAAGGGTTGATTCATAATTTTTTAGGTTATGTGTGTTACAGTTTAAAGATGCTCAATGGCCATGGCATTACACATAGCGAACCCATTCTGTGGTTCCTACCTTACCATCTTGGAGTTCAAGATCAAAGCTAGATTATTTATTTGAGTTAGTGCAGTTGAGTGCTCAACAGTCTTAGCACTAATCCACATTAATGAGGGTTAGGACATTCATTCACAACCCAAGGGCTTGCATAGTCACACAAATTTGGGGCATAGTCACCCCAACTCTTCATGTGTTTCAATAAGGAAATAAAATTATCCTATGCTTCAACAAGGAAGCATCATATCCAACAAGTTACAAGGCAACACAATTTACTCACAAACATGTGTTCTCCTTCCTTGCTCCTAATTTTTTTTCAATTTTTAATTTCACGTTTCGTATTTCACATATGGATATTGACTACTACATTTTCATTGCAGGTTTGCATAGAGCAAAATTGTACTTTTTAGCTATATCCCAAATGTAGTGTGTTGTAAACACTCAGGTATACTTTATCCTTTTATTCAAGTATTTGTATTACATTTTAATACTAGAATAAAATGTGATGCATTTGTAAATACTAAAACATGATATTAGACACTTAACAATGTCACTTTTGATCCACCTTCACCATACATGACTTGTGCACACATATATGCCTCTTATTTGTCATTCTCTCACATCCACATGTTTTCTATAAATCTGACCCTTCCGTTTTGTTGTCAATCACCTACATGAACCTCTCAATCTATGTCAAACCAACTAAATATGTTTCTCATATATCTTCAAATCATTATATCTGCATTCTTATCTTCTAGACACTAATATTAGGCTCAAATATTTTCATCGATGAAATTGACCTGAGGGTGACATTACTGACCCTCGCACAACAATGTCTATTTTTACAAATTTGATCATTCCTATGGGTCAATGCATTTCCCTAGTGTGTCAATGACATGATAAATTATCCAAATGGACTCATATACATACAAATCAAACCCACACTTAGTATTCACTGGACACTTGTCTATCAAGCATCTATACACATCTACACATTGAGAAAGTATGTCATATTCTTCCCAAATTACAAATCAATCACTAGGAATAATCATTAGCCAAGTTTGAAGCACACCAAGCTAAGTCAAAGGAAAATATTTTCAAGTATTGAAAGCCATATTCTAGGTACATTCATATTAAAAAGGAACACAATTGCACATTCACATTAAGGGGAATAATTGTGTTTGGCTTGACATCCCTTTTTAGATTATTAAATATGTAGGTAGCAACCAATCATCAACATGGGTGTTTGGAGTCAGCGCAACCCATTACACTTCCCATGTAAACCTACCCTTCACAAATGGACCTAGGGTTTTGAAGAGAAGGAGATTGATTTTTAGAGTTGCGAAAATAGTCTAACATCAAAATTGCACACACAAAGGTATCACAAGTAGGCACAATTGACTATACATTCATAGAGAGAGAAATCAGCCCAAGAAAATAATGTCCACCTCAATCACTAACATCGACAAACTTACCCCAAGTTAATGTTAGTGACCATGCATGTATAGACATCGATTTTAGATTTGAATGACTCTCAAACCTACTTTTGGCCCCTTTCTACTATTAGAAGACAGTCATAGTTAGTCAATGAACCATAAAGCTAAGTATATTAATATCTTTCGTACTTTCTATATTTAGCACATGACACTTGTCAAAACAGTTCAGTATTTTACATTCAGATTCACACTTCATTTTCATACTTTACAATCTAAATTACATTCAAGTTTCTATCTTAATGAGGGTTGTACAATCCAAATTAAGGTAAAATAGTAGTCAATGCTTAGAAATTACCCCGACCTTAAACATAGGCCCCAAAACAAATTATTTTTCTTATCACTTACAGATTCAAGTGACCTATTAGGGTTTGAAGGAGAAGTGCAATTATATAATGATTGGCGCAAAGTTTTGAAAATATTGATTGAGGTTTTTAAAGCCCCAGGCATGATGAACATAGTGGTAAAAATAGTTTTCACATGGATATCATTTACCAAAAATGTGATGTCTACAAATCTAAGGCCCAAAAATGAGAAATGTATGATTTTGGGGCGGGGGCGGGGGGAGCGGGGGTTCTAAGTTTAAAATGAGTTTTTTTAAATTCTGTTAGCTTATCACAAAACTATAATTTCTACTCTCAAACTTTGATGACTATCATATGAGCTTCTAAAAATTAAAATACTCTTCTAAACCCTCACCTAATTATATTTTTTACTCTAAATTTATATTAATTAAAGAATTTTGATTTAATATTTTAAGTCTAATTAAACTTAATTAAATATGTATTGATTTATATATTGCATTTTGATGTAAAATCCCATTTAAGCACAAAATGAAGTTCAACCTTAAAGATTCAATTTAAATTGAATATTAATTTTACAAATTATTTAGTTTGATCCCATGTTCTTTTATTAGATACTATGTTTGAGATCGAGGTTTACAATTTCGAGTAAAGCATTTTCCTTTCACATTAAAAAGTATTGAAATTACTCATCAATTTCATCTCTTAATTATCCAAACACAAAAAATATATATAATTATTAGATAAGGTCTTCTTTAATTTTCTATTTTCCTTCAAGAAAGGGTCTCATTTGAAGAAATTTTGTGATCCTCCCTTTAACGGGTCTCTTAGAACAAGGACTATTGCATTATTTAGTTGATTTATTGCTTCTATACAATCGAGATACTGTTACAAATGTTTTTATTTCTCCAACAAATTATAACCTATAGTTTTTATTTCGGCTACAATATAATTGATATAATTGGTGAATGTTTTTTTAATATAAAATTTAATAAAGAAAATGAGGCTCCTATCTTTAAGTATAAAAAGCTCTGGAGAGTAAATCAAATAAAGAAGTTATCCAAAAACCTTTAAATAAAAAGAATATGGAGGACACATATCAAAAGTCCAAAACACCAAAAAGACTACAAAAGCTAATTGTCAAGATCTATAGCCAAAGAATAAAAAGGAGCCCACAAAAGCAAAGGGTAGTGAACTTCACTAAAAAATCTCAACCATGTGCATTCGAGAAGAGCAAAATGGAAACGCTATGGGAAGAAATCTTACAACGGATTAGTTGGATCACCAAGCCTCATAAGTTTACTACTATAGGGACATATGCAAAGATCAATAGAACCCACTCCCTTGGGGATCGAAGCGTTATGCAGCTGTAATCTTTCTAGAACTAATTTCTTCAACACAACCCACTTAAAATTTGGGAGACTAAACAAAGAAGCCATTCTCAAAGATGTAACAATCAAGGGATCAAAGAGACACTCAACACATTTACCTTTCCCGAACACTAGATTAGAAGAGCCATCATCAACACTTAAGATTTCCCTCCACTATTCCACCACCATTTGATCCTTCCACAGAGGCCAATCCATACAAGACTCAGTGTCAACACCATTACCAGGGATAGAGGATAAAAAATGAGTAGAATAGGGGTTACCATAATTGATGAATGTTAACAAAGGGTAACCCATGAGTAGAAGAGGGGTTACCATAATTGGTGGATGTTAATAAGACAAATATACGTAAAAATGGGTGAGAAAAATGGATTGATTTTTGACATCCAACGAAGTTGAATGATCATATGCACATCTCGTCATTAAAGGTATTATCGTTAATGGTATAAATGGTCACATGAGATTAAGTTCTCGGTGAGTCAAGGAATAAAATAACATATTCCTATTGACTATTCATGAGTTAACATAAACACAAAAAAGTATTAAATATGCAAGTGATTTAACCGTTGACTTCATTAACGTATCGGCAAGATAATGTCTTCCCAAATGGTTAATTTTAACATAAAAATAACTCTCTCTCTCTCTCTCTCAACACTTTATTAAATCATAGCAAAATTAACACAATGTTTGGTACCTCTAATAATGTGTTTTCTAGATTTTAGTTTTATTATAAATGAGAATGGTACTAAGTAAAACACCTTGTATGTGTGAGATTTCAATTTATTAAATAATTATTTAATTTTAATATGGCATATTTACTTGGGATTTCAATCCATAGACTATTTTTTGTTTGATAGCACAATTGCACCTTTACAAACAATATGCCTCTCTAGTGTAATGGCAGTTAAAAGTTCAATAGAACAAACAACCACTTTTTTTTAATCAAACTACATATATACAAGTATGGAACCTCAAATCTGCTCACATCATACTTTTATTTCATGCATATGTAGAATGAGATATCTCAGCTAAATAGAGGCTCATTACAAACTTCTATGCAATGTGGGTTTCCTACAACATAAGCATGGGACAACACAACCTTATTGTTCTACACACTACTTCTTCACTCTAGAACCCCTAACCTTTTCATTGTTGAGCTTGCAAGTCCTTAATCTCTACCCCCTAAGTCTCTACCCCTAACATCCAAAAGGAACTCTGCTACCTCTCGAGAAAACTCGCTATCCATTAATTTGTATGCATTCAAATTTATAAAGCAAGAATGTGTTACAACAAGAAACAAGATGGTTTGGAGTGACACAAATCGCCACCTGAACAGTGATAATGTACATGTTACAATATTAATTTGAAAGCAATCAACAATCATTGCAAACTAATTTGCATTTTTAGCATTTCCTGCTTCATTCCGTAAGATCTGACAACTGTGGTTGCTATAAGACCATTGACATTCTTTCATACCATTGATCGAATCATCTAATAACAGTTAATTGAGTAGACTCACATGTTATTCTAATATCTTCTCTTCTCTCATCTCTTTGCAAGTAATTGTTCAAGGCAGTGATGATTTTGATTTGTCTATGCAACTCTAGAAAGGCTTTGAAACACAAGAGGTGCACAACACTGTGAAGGTATGCATTATAAGATGAGGTGCACAACACAAGAAGGATGTCAACACTAAAAAAGGTGTACAACAATAGAAAGGGTTGCAATGCTTAGAAGAGGTGCACAAAACATGAAATATGTGTTACGCTAAAAAATTTGTGTGAAAATCACAAAAGCACTTTTTTCGCTAGTTAAACTTGCAATGCTACACCAAATATTTCATGTGAATGGCTTGAAATAGAACACATGCAAAAAAATTACCGTGTTGAACACACCCACATGTAAGATTACTTAGAGATCCAAGGCTATTCCTACATCAAACTCCCTTGGAAATTATAATTGTGAGCATAGTTCTCACAATTGAAACTTGGAAAGTGATGAACCTGGTTGGCCAACTCGGCCAAATTATGCATTTGAAATTCACAAATCCTCTTCTAGTTCTTTTCCTTTAAATTAAACCAAATATCCTTTCCACTCTTGTTGCCTTGTCTTATGACTAGTGGGATCCTTTCATATTTCTTCATGCTCAATCTTTCTCATGGATCTAATCTTTCCAATCTAAAAGGTGCTCATCATTTTCAAGTACATTACTTCCATGATAAGGGTACAAATCTACAACGTTGAATGTGGGTGGAATATCCAAACCTTGTGGAAACTCTAGATTTAGACACATGTATGGACGTTACAAGATCACACATTCTTTCAAATCTTGATCAAATCATCTAATAACGATTAATCGAGTAGAATTGTGACTTATTCCAAGATCTTCACGTCTCCCAACTCTCTACAAGCGATTCCTCGTGTTAATGATGATTTAGGTTTGTTTGCATGGCAATAGAAAGGTTTCACAATACAAGAAAAGGTGTACAAAATTTTGATGTTGCACATCCCCATACAAGGTGTGTGACACAAGAAGAGTGTGCAACACTATGAAAGGTATGCAACGCTAGAAAAGGCACACAAATTTGAAAAGGTGTACAATGCTTAGGATAGGTGCAAAACATGAAAGGTGCACAACACTATAAAAATGTTTGCAAACCCACTTATTCCACTAATTTTCCTCGCAATACTCAACCAAATTGATGCAAACAACTTGAGAACGAAACACATAAGAAAAGAGCTAATGTGGATCACACCCACATGCAAGAATACTTAGAGATCCAAGGATTCTTGTGCATCATTTTCTACCCTAAAGTGTTGGTATTTTCAGAGATATAACTCTAGAATATATCCCTTCAATGATGCACTTCTTCAATGCAATTATTAGGCCTATCATTCTTATAGATTAGAGATTTTGGGGCCAAATCATGGCCTCCACTAAATAAGTTGGTCTTGAGAGGATCTAGAGTCTCATGTTTAAGAGTATGATTCATTAGAAATGAGCCATTCCTTGGTTTATTCCACTAATTATACTCGCAATACTCAACCAAATTGATGTAGACAACTTGAGAACAAAACACATAACAAAAGAGACAATGTGGATCACACCCACATGCAATAATACTTAAAGATCCAAGGATTCTCGTGCGTCACTTTCTACCCTAAACTGTTGGTATTTTCAGATATAAAACTCTAGAATGTATCCCTTCAATGATGCACTTCTTCAATGCAATCATTAGGCCTATAATTCTTATAGATTAGAGGTTTTGGGGCCACATCATGGCCATCACTAAATAAGTTAACAGTGAGAGGATCTAGAATCTCATGCTTAAAGGTATTATTCATTAGAAATGAGTCATTCCTTCAATACTCAACCAAATTGATGCATACAGCTTGAGAACAAAACACATAAGAAAAGAGACAATGTGGATCACACCCACATGCAAGAACACTTAGAGATCCAATGATTCTCGTGCATCACTTGCTACCCTAAAGTGTTGGTATTCTCAGATATAGAACTTTAGAATATATCCCTTCAATGATGCACTTCTTCAATGCAATTATTAAGCCTATAATTCTTATACATTAGAGGTTTTGGGGCCACATCATGGCCTCCACTAAATAAGTTGGGATTGAGAGGATCTAGAGTCTCGTGCTTAAGGGTATGATTCATTAGAAATGAGCCATTCCTTGGTTTATTTTCCAATTTGAGTTTAGAGCCCTACCTCTTTGCCTTGAAAGAATCTCCAAGCTTCTTTCAATATTTTAAGACTAAGATCCATGGATGATTCAACATACATTTGGAACTTCATTCTTTGGCGTTGGTTTCCTTTATAGGTCCCACTCCATGTCAATGTTTTTGGTTTCTTTAATAGTTTGCTACTTTATATCAACACCTCTTTTGATCAATTTCACTCAAAAAAAATGGATGCCCCACCTTACATTATCCCTTTAAAATGACATACTTAGATTTATCAGAGATGATATATATCTACATTACGTTCATGTCACTTCGATTTTTCTTTTGTAAGGTCAGTATGCCCCAAGTTGGATTTCTATGCAATACATTTCTTACAAATTTTGGATTCGTCATTCAGCATGCCTACTTCCAACATCACTGGTTACATAGCTGGAGGGTCCCCCTTTGCCACTAAGTGTTTGCACCCACCAATTACAAATTTAGACTAACCACCATATTTCGTTCGGTGATAGGATTTTATGTCTCTACTCTCCCCAAGGAGTGGACTCTGAGGGTCACTTTATTTTCAAGTGTACAATTGACTACAAGATCCAAGTGTACTGTCTTAATAGAGATCGAGGCAATTTTCTATCCACTGTCTTCAACTATCTTAATTAGAGATGCCTTGCCCTTTTTTGTTTAAGATGTTTTCACCCTTCAATATAAATTGTTACCAGGAACCCCCATAATTACTAGGCTACCAGGGTTTGATACATTTGATTCCATGTAGAAGGACACAAGGCAATGAGACGTCATCTTTTGTGTACTACTACCAAATGCTCCAATCCTCCCACTCTGATTCCAAATGTGGCATTTTTGTACTCCCTAGTATAGAGAGTCAAGTCCTCTTCATTATTTGCATATGAGGATATCCATCCAGATCATACTACCACATTATTTCTACCACTGTGAGATCATTGGCCATGAATGTTAGGGGTTTTCAAGAGACATTATTTGCACCCCAAGGTTCCACTAAGCCCTCACCATTCTCCCATGGATATCATGAGATCTTCTATTGGCTCTTTCATAGAGATGATATGAGGGGGTCACCCTTCTCAACGATAGCCTTTATTTATGGCCTTCATCAACAATATATTTTCCAGGAGGTCTTCTTTCTCACAATCATTTATAATGCTTATAATATATGGCATTATCAACTTGATATGTTTATGGTTTACCCATTTTGGTTCAACCTCACCCCTCTCCAACACTCCTATTAGCCAAGAGACCTTTTTATTGTCGTAGGGTTTTCAATGTAATTTTAGTTTGAAGTCTCTTTCAGAGTCCCTTTTCAATTTGTTGTATTGTTAAAATAAAGGGTGTACTTTAGAGCCCCGTTGACCTATTTTGGTCATCTATGGACATTAATACCCTCATTAAATAAAAGTTACAATAACAAGGACCATCATTGTGGGTAGTCTTGCCCCTACAAGGTGAGGTGCACTACCTAAGCACCCATAATCTTTTTGATGTTCAAAGTCTTTGTATTTTACAAGGACACTACCACCGACAATAGTTTTAGTTTAGGTAAATATTGTTCTGCAAAGCTTGAAAAATCCAAAATGTTTTGTCATGTCACTCAGTCTTATCTAGTTCAAAATTTTATTTCACAAATGAAAACATGTATGCCAAGAACATTGACTCATATAGTTGCCACTTTAGAGATTGAAATGGAGTAAAAATATTATGGATAGCAAGTGTGGGCGGCCATCATTAATCCCAAACAGGGGCACTTCCTCTAGTGTATACTACACCATGAACTTCCTATTGGCACCCAATTAGTTCACATGGGATTGGCTCACCCTTTTTGTGCACTTTATAACCACATAGAATTGTTCAAGCATGTGTTTTGGTTCTGCAAACATGTTTAGTCGCCCTGGGTTTGGATTCACCCCCTTTTTAAGTCTTTCTGTCTAGAAATGTTCACCTGGAAGATGGTGCTCTTAGAAGACTCAGTTATGATTCCTGCAAAATTCACACAAATTTGGCATATTTTTCGAGCTTGGATTCTTTTTCAACTATGGAAAAATAAAAAAGATGCAACTTTTTAAAAAACTACTCCTGGAGATTATTTATCTATTGTTAATGCAGTTAATGTTCTTTCTAATGTCATGCTTTAGATTCAAGTGCAAGCGAAGAAAGTGTCTTGAGGTGGAGCACCTCTAGACTCTTCCAGATCATTGGGGGAATGCTTTGTGTGTTGTTAGACGGGTTTATCTCTACTCTCCTCGTCAACGGTCGTCCCCAAGGGACCATGGCTATAGGGAATGTGGGAGAACTCATTCTCAAAGCAATGGTTGTAGTGGCTCCCCTCGACAGCATTTTTCCACTCCACTAGTTAGCCCAACTTCGTTTGATGGACAAGGGTGGTCTGCACCTCCCCAAGGGAAGGTCCCCCTACGTGCACTTGCCATATCACCCTCTAGGCAAGGGGTTGAGAAAGATAAAGGAAAAGATAAGGATGGTTGGGAACCAATCCTAATACGTCTGACCACCCTCCTAGAAGTCGTTGGGGGTTGGAGAAACAACCCTGACCCCAACCCTTATGCCCTACCAACTCCTCCTTCATTGCTTATGGTTTGCTCTGATTGCCTAGTTGCTCTTCTACTTTTGTGTGGGCTTTTATTGGCTTATTTTTTGTGTTTTTGCCAAAAAAAAAAAAATAAATAAATTTGAACTTGTGTCAAGCTTCTCGACATTGACCGAGGTGACATTGGAGTGTTATTCTTCCACTCATTTTTTGTACAAATACTTCAATAATATAATGTTATATTATTACATGGAAAAATCTTTTTCAATTTATTAAAAAAAAACTTGGAAAGCTAGTTGCATTCATTGAGACAACACTCATTTTTAAACAGTGAAACAATGGAGTTTATTTTGTAATTATGTTAGTTGACATATTTCAAATTTTTTGGCTATTCAAATGGTTATTAACAAAGGATCAATTTCTTGTGTCTCAATTTAAATATACTATTTTGACCTTGTGCTTATCTCCTAAGCAATCCATACATCTCTTCACACTCCAATAAAATATTGGAAATATTCATAGTAACCTAAAACTCCATGGCAAAACAAGGACAAGGATGACAAAGATATTCCTAATTTTGGGGACAACACGGAAGATGGTTAAAATATTAAAAATATTCAAATAAACTAAAAAATACTTATTAGAACTAAAATAAACCAAAAGTTTTAATAATAAATTTAAAATCAAATAATATGAATAAATTACAAAATAAAACCATTATGACTTATCATTGACACAAAATTGTAAATGATAGAGATACAACATCATCAATTTCACTGTTATAGTGTAATTTTCCTTCTTGGTTGGAGAGGTGATTAAATAAAGTGTGATATTTTTGGGCACATTGTGGAGTTTGCAGCATGTTCTTTTTGTCTTGGAAAGATTTTTTCAAACCTGATGCAATAGTGCAACTAGATTGAAACTATCTATTAATGGAAAATTTGTGAAGAATGTAACATAATCTTTAATCAATATGGTAGGCATTTTTTAGAGAAATATATAAAATAATATTTTTACCAATTTTTTGAATATTTAAAATACTAAAAAAAATTGAAAAACAAAAGGAAATCAAAAAATATAAAATAAAACTAAAATTTTGAAAAAAAACCAAATTGGCAACATAGGGAAGACCCTTAAATGTCCCCTAAAAAAAGGAGACATTTCGAGGATGTCCTTTAAGTTGAGGAGATGTCCCCTTTTTTTCAAAGTTTGGGGACTCTTAGGGATGTTTCCCCCATCTTGTCATCCCCAAGACATCCCATGTATCTTGGACAACTACAGGGCTATGAAAATATTATTTCACATCAACTTAGATTGACTTTTAATTATGTGCAGTGGTAGTAAGGAATTCAATCGTTGAATTGAATGATACACCCAATGTTTCAAGGACGTTTTTGAAATTGTCAATACGTAAATCTAGTCACAGGTACTTGACAATGTTAATTCTTAATATATCTCTAACCACTTGACTTACATTCAAATATGTGACTTTTATTCATCGTTCCTCTAGCCATTTATCTATATGTGAACTTGCCCTCTCTGATTGTCGTCACTACTACACAGAAATTCTCATGTCAATGCTGAAACAACTTTATATCGTCTCAGATTGCCCTCGACCTCAAACCAATTGTCTCTACTTCTCTGGGACATGTTAATGCTAAGCAAACAGGTTCGTTGCTGCAAACCTATCCACTTAATGTGGCCTTGTCTCTACACCATTTAGCAGCGAGTTTCCAAAATTTAAATTTACATATGGGTCATCTCATGCATTTCAGAAGTCAACTAAAAGAAATCATTCAAAATTATCACTATATAAACAAATCAAGGCCTCGTTTCAAAAGGACTTAATATTTCTCTGATATCTATCTATTACATTACTACACATTGAGTAAATTTGCACTATTCTTCCCAAATTCAATAACAATCACTAGAAACAATCACAAATCAAGTATAAAATATTTCTACTCAAGTCAAGAGTTAACATTGTCAAGTATTAAAGCCAAATTATTAACTGCATACATATAATGAAAAAGCACAATTGCACAATCACACTAGGTGGAAGAACTCGTATGGCTTGATTCCCTTTTTGAAGTATTGGAATACGTAGACAACGATCAATCATCAAGGGAGTGATTAAAATCAACTCAACACATTACAATTCCCTTTCTTTTTTGTAAATTTCTAGTTCTCACAAGTACACTTAGGGTTTTCAACGCAATAATATGAAAAATATAGGTTTATGTATGGCATTAATAGAATTGAAATATCTCAACCCTCTTAGCAGAGACAAAGGCATGAGGCAAAGCAATCGCAATCTCATCAATTTCATAGTAGACAAATCTGCAATCAATGGACAAGACTGCATTGTGTAGCCATACAAGAAGCGTAGACTTGCCCAGACACAACTACAGACTTTGTTTTCAAACTCGAGTTGTCACAATCTTGTTTCTTCCTATTTTCCACTATTGGACAATTGCTACAGTCAGCCAAAAACAAATAACACTATGTTACTCTTTGGTTGTGTTTATTATATTTAACATATGTCACTTCTCAATCAATTTCAATTAATTATGATTTATATTCAGAATTATGCTTGAATGTCATATTACACTTTGAATAATTTTTCCATGATTTATACCTATCGAACACTATTAAATTAAAAATAAGACAAAACATAAGTTTAAGAGATGTTTTTGTTTTTTCAAAATTTGGTGACTTTTAGGGGACATTTCTCTTCGTCCTGCCTTCCCCAAGATGTCCCAGGGGACTCGGACGGTTGCAGGTCAGAGGAAACACATCCCCAGATAACTATAAAAATATTCTAACATCAGCTCAGACTGACTTTTTTAAAAGTACACTAGCAGTAAGGAATTATATCGTTAAATTGAATGATACACCTATTATCTTTTATTATTTATAAATTATTGAAAAACCCTCGATGAATAAGATGGAAAAGGTCAGATCACTCTCTCTCTTAAACATAGAAATCCTGTTTGAATATATAATTTTTTAGTTTTGATCGGTGAATATTTGAAACAATAACCGGGAGTTAAGATGCGACAGGCCTAATAATGACATCCGGAGCAGTGGAATGATATATGCTTTATCAGTATTAAGGGGAGAACTAGAAGCATTGTGTCCCCTGCTCAAATCCCATCTTGTGTAAAAGAACCTCCCCACCCTCAGCGTGCTTGTCGGGGAACGGGGGAGTGGGAGAGCAGAGGGGGCTAAAACATTAAATGTAACCGAGTAAATAAGATAGAGAACAGTCTAGTGTAAGACTTATAGCAGATGGTATATAACCAAATTTCAAGTTGCTGCATTTGGTATTTCCTCAGATGAGAAGAACTGTATCTCAGAGCAACATAGATCTCTAAGTTGATAGTAATATCCCGCTAATACAAAGAGGGAATGGGGGTAATCTAGAACATGCAACCAATAATTCAGCAATATGTCAATCCAAAATCACCTCCACCCTTCCCCAACCACAATCAAAGCCCCTCCTTTCAACTGTCATTGAAACAAAAGTAGACAGATCCTCTAACATTAGCAAATAGGGCATCATCTCCCAAATCTTTAGTCATACTCATGGCCTTCAGAAAGAAGTGCTTAACTTACAGCTCCATCTTCGTTGTATCCATGCAACCACGTCTAAATAGAGGAGTAATCCTTTTTTTCTGCATTCTCACTATAAACATTGCTGCAAATATCTCAAAACATTTAGCAAGAAGCAAATGCATCAAGACATGGAAAACTCGCATCATGAAGGCATGATCTTGTCCTTTAAACGTTGAAAGTGACTCTTAATCATCTTTTTGTACTTAATTTGATTTTTTTTATTTTCAGCTGTTGAGGCTTAGAGCTCAAACAATACGCGATTCTTAGGACATCTTCGAGTTCAAAGCTCAGCCACAGGAAATCATGTTAGTAGAAACAGCCTATATGGTCAAACAGTAAATCATTCCCTCTCAACTTACTAATTGCATGATTACAAAAGTTAAAAATAAAAGTCGACAGATACCACTCATTAGAAAATTCCATAATTAACATGATCCACTTAAATATCACACAGAAAAGTTGCATTTTCTCGCCGTTTGTTTTAAAAACCTGCAAAAGCCTACATCTAAGTTGTGTATCTAATAAATCCACCTCAGGGATGCTTAAGAAATGTTAAAATAGCTTATTATATGGTCATTTCCACCCCTCTGAAAGGCACATGTCCTTCAAAGAGACTAGAAAGACAACATAAAATCCATAGAGAAGAAATTCAATGTTGAAAACGAAATTAAAGATATATTTGTGTTAATACTTAAAAAGGCATGCTTAGAATTTAGAAAAATCAAAGTGCCATTGAAGCTTATACACGAGTTCCGATGTTGCAACTATCCACTTGCTTGATTTTTCCTATCACTTGTCTCTTAATTAGGTTAAAGTATTAAAGTTACAACCAAGGATGAAACAGACTACCAAAAGAGTAGCGCCTACAGAAATGCCACAATTTACAAAAGGCCCAAGGATTGGCTTTATACATACTAAGAAAGAGATCACATACCCAAGAATATATCACTAAGCATTCCAAAATGTCACTTCTTTTGCATTCAGATCTTTTCTTAAAATTCTGGTGCTTGCTGTGCAAGGTTCAAGTCAGATTTTGTAAGTGTCCCTGAGTGGTCTCAATCAAGATCATCGAACTCTTTCAAAAGAAGTCTTACATCTTCCTCTTCAATCTTCCCCATCTCTTTTAATTTATAAATAATAAACTCTGAAGCACTGAAAAGTGACATTAAATTAAAATCACGTATCTCTGACTTAAATATTTGAAGTTCCAATAGCAAAGAAAAACACAAAACATTCCAGCAACGTCTACCAGCTTATTAAACTCTAAAATCTCTACTTGTCAAAATAGTCACTACTACTTCTCTAATTTCTGAGCATATGATAAGTGTGCATAATCTTACATGTAACCTACAAACTATGAACTTTTGTCTTAATGCAACAAAATTGTACATACTCTACCTCACAACACCATCACAATCCATATCTGCTGCCTCAAGATCTGTCACAGTTGTCTTGCGACTCAAGACCCAATGCACTAGTTTCTGCTGCCTATCTTCCGTTCTTACCTCAGCAAGGTACAAGAAGAACTGTGCCAAACATAGGGTACTGACCAAGATCCAAATAATAGCAAATATGCGTCCACCTTCTGTCGAAAAGCTTTCATCCCCATATCCTAAAGTTGTAATTGTTGAGCACACACAATAGAATGAGTTGAGTAAATCTAAACCCTCGATTTCATGGAGGACAACTATTCCAACCACTATCAGAAATAGCAGTATTGCAAGAGATACTAATAGCTTCCACTGTGCTCTGTGGATCATCTTTTCACTCTGGAACTCGTCGAGAACAGTATTTTGCTGCTTGCGAAATGATTTGATCAGCAACCTTTCCTGCTTCTCAACAAGGTAATCTGCTGCACTGCTAAGAAGCAAGGCCACAAGGGCTATTCCAGAAAATACAAAGACACAAGCTAAAAGCTTTGCAAGAACACCATTGGGCACAAGATCTCCATAACCAACAGTGGTCATTGTTACAATGCTGAAATATAAAGCATCAACCATCCTGCTTGTCTTCAAACCACTCAGTTCATGCTCTACATTGTAAAAACAGATCATGCCCACTCCCAAGTAAATAGTCAGGATCAATCCAGCTTGAGTCAGTGTCGGACGACTGCCGTGGGTTTTGTCCGGTAATACAGAAATCAGGTCCTTTTTTATGGTTTTTTGTTGATTTAAAGAAGATGGAGCACTTTTAACACGACAAAGTCGCCCTGATTTTGAATTTACATCCTTCTGGGGTTGATTTGAAAAATTAGGCAAGAGGGGCTCTTTTATTTCATTCTCTTTCACAGAAACCTCCATTCCAGAATCCAGACGCGTAGAACTATAAGGAGTTCATTAATTAAAAACTACAGCTTAAAACAACCAAAGCCGGTGCATTCACAAGCTGCTTTCAATTTGAACCTTTACTGATGCATCATTCCTCAGAGGGCTTACTTTCAGTTTCACTGGCCATTTAATCTGAAAGAAAGAAGCAACAATTAGTGCAAAATACTGATCCAAGAAGACATTACTAGCAGTTATTTACCTAATGTCTTTGCACATCAGTTCAAAATTATTCTCTTGCAACAAGTTTTATCAAAAATACGAGCAATAGTATTTCCACAGTCCAGGTAGAGTGCAGTGAATGCTTCTGGATGTAACTGTGTGAGTGCTTCTAAACGCTTCAAAAAGCACTCACACAGTTACATCCGGAAGCATTTATCAAAATAGTCAACAAATTGTTAGATTATGATGCTGAAGGATCCTTGGTAAAGTTTGGTTAAAAATGACTTGTGAGTTTGAATGAGAAAATAAATGTGCAGGCAAGGATAAAGTGTCAGTCTAAAGATAACAATAAAAATGAAACGAAGGATAAAGCTTGCATGCTCTTTCCTTATTGTTCATTCAAAGAGACCACCGGGGAGGTTGGATTGATGTAGAAGCTGCTGGATTATATGGGAAATACCTCTGTTTCTTTGTAATAATATCTGACAATTTGTTTTCTGGTTTTCTTCATTGTGGGGAATTGATTCAAGAGATTAAAATCATTATTATAGCTTCTATACTTATAATTTTTTATTTTAAGGGCGGGCAAAATTTTCCTCTAACAAAAGTTAGGTATGCCAATACTGTATCTATTTTCGCTGTTTATTGTGTTTTTTTCTGAGGCGTTTACTTGGGCACTCTGATTGGCTGAGCGCTTGGCAGGTTTAATGAATCTACAGAATGTTAAGGCAAACAAATATGAACCTCAAAAAATAAATAACAGGCCTATCCACATTGAAAGCAAAGAAATCAATAGCAATAATCACAAACTTTGATGTTAAATCATTACAAAAAAGAGGAAATACTCTGGGTTGTCAAGCCAAAGACCTACCAAATCACACAAAGCTGCGTTTCCAACCAAGTATGAGGCCCACTTCGATAAATTAGCAGGTTCCTCATCTTAAAATGAAGTGCAATATCCACTGCATTCACCAATCAGGTAAAACCAAAGGTATTCAACAAGTGTGGGAAATTTCAATCCACACTTCTTGAGATAACCAAGTCATGAAGTGGTAAGTAATGCAATGGTGGAGCTGGCCATTGGCCGCAGGGTTTGCCCTGTGCCTGAATCCTAGCCTAGTCTGCCAAATTTTGCAAAATGGTATCAGAAACAGATGTTTTGATTTGGTATAGATAAAAGCTCTGACCTCGGTATTATAATTTACCACTTATATATTTGATGTCTTTGCACATTGGTCCAATATTGTCTCTTGAGACAAGCTTTATCAAGCATAGGCTTTTCTCCCTAATGATGAGTCTGGTATAAGACTCAAATCATGAGAAATAAAAACTCATATGCAGTGGAGTCCAAAAACTTCTGCAAAGATGTTTCACTGTGAAATCAACCTGAACTCGGATCTTTATTAGTTTTAGATCAATAGCTACCGATTTTATCAATGCAAACTGTTGTGGACTTCAGAAAATAAATAAGCAAGCCTACCCAGACTAAAACAAATCAATAGCAATCCCAATTCTATTCATAGAATTTGTAGCCTAGTTGTTGCGGAAAAAAGGAAAAGCAGTTTTCAAGTTAAAGACTAACCAAATTACAAAAAGCTGTCTTTTCAAACCATGTATGATACCCATTTCTGTAAATCAATGACTTCCGGTCTTCTCATCTTATCATTTAGTACTAAATGCTTGGATTATCAAATCAGGTGCAAACCAAACATTTCAGACGTAGGCATCAAACAAGTACAAGAGGTAGGTATCAATGCACACTACCAAAGACAACCACATCATGTAGGTGAAAGTAACCCAGCAGCAGAGCAGTGACTGTTGGGTTGTGTTTTAGTAATAAGATTTCCCTCTTATTGCAAAGACCACTTAGGTTCAAAACCTACTAACACTCTACCCACGTTATTTTGCATAGACCAGCTGTTACTTAAACCTAGGAGCTTCCCATGGCAGCATAGAAACCACCATGAGTTAAACCTATGAGCTTCCCATGACAGCATAGACACAGGGAGATGCATCTCCCAGTATAGCATAGAGACTTTATATGCAGTCTCCTGCATCTTCTGAAAATTATATATATATATATACATAGATGCCTCTCTTGCAGGGGCTGTAACTTTTGATCCGGGAACCCGTTTGAGTTCTCGTTCACATCAAAACAAAGGTCTCGAAAAGAAAAATGCCGGCATAACCAGCCTTATCCAATTAGGGTAGTTTTCAAAATATTTCGGAGGCCATACGTGACTATCTAAGGGTCTAAAAATGCATTTTAATATATTTTTTGAGATTTTCTATTTTTAGAAATGTGATATTTTTGTAATCAGACATGAACTTCAGTTGAAATTCGTCCATTCATTTGACTTAAGTATACAGAGGATAAGTGAAGATTTTTAGGTCCATCCGAGCTCACATGTAAAAGTTACTAAAAATAGTAGAGTCATTTAACTCTAGGTAGCTTTTTAATTTATTTAGGTTTTTAAATTTTGCATGTCAACTCCAATTTCGAGTTGAGCTTTTATTTAAAGACTCTTATGTAATTATTTTAATTCATTCACAAAGAATCAATAAAGATTATTGTTTCACGAAATTCTGGGTGGTGTATTAGAATTTTTTTTGCTTTGCTAGTTATTGATTTCATCATCTGGTATCAAAGCAATTTCAAATCTTGGAGGTAATATCTTTGTTAATTTGTATTTGAATTCAAAATTATATTTTGGGAGAAAAATTTGTGATTGAATAACAAGTTTAAAAGATGCCAAGAGGAAGATGAAGAATTGCATAGATGAACTGAGCTATGCAACAGTTGCAGAGGCAAATGTCACATATCAAAGACAAAGGGAAGAGGTGGATGAAACAAATGAAGAAACTGATTGTGAGGAAGAAATTCAGTAAGAAGAGAAAAAACAAGAACCAACATCAATTGAAGAAGTGATGGTTAGGGCCTTAAAGGGAAAGAACGAAGGAATCAAGGCAGAAGTTTCAAAGTATGGAAGTAATTTAAAACTAGAGGAGTTGATCAATTGGTTAAATAATATGAAAAAGTTTTTCTAGTGGAAAAGTCTGAAAGAATAAAAGAAAGTAAAGTTTGCCTGCACAAAATTGAAAGGTCATGCAATGATTTGGTGGGATCACCTGCAGAAAGAGAGACAAAAATAGATTAAAGAAAAAATCAAGACTTGGAGTAAGATGGAAAAGAAACTAAGAGAGAAATTTCTTCCAATAGATTATGCACAAACCCTTTACAAAGGATTTCAGAATTTAAGGCAAAAATACCATAGCATACAAGACTATACAAATGAGTTTTACAAGTTATCCATACGAGTGGAGTATAATGAAACAAAATAGTAGATGGCTGCAAGGTATGTAAATAGTTTAAAGTTTTTCATTCAAAATGTATTGAGCATACATAAAATAAATAGCATGGAAGAGGCTTACCAATTAACTTTGAAGGCAGGGGAAAAACAAAATAGACAGGGTTTTAGAAGATCAACTAGGCCAAAAAAATGACAATTATCTCCAATAAGGGGACGAGGTGGGTTCAATCTCACTAAAGGTGGGTTTAATTCCACTGGAGGAGAATCATCTCGTGGTACAAAAAAACAAGAGGACAAGAGACGAGGGTTTCAATATCAACAAAGAGGAAAATAATTTGACAGAGGTAGAGGCTATGGTGGTGATAGAGGATGTAATGGTCCATACAAACCTTGTGTTTGTTACAAATGTGGGAAAAAAAGGACACAGAACATTTAAGTGTCTGCACTATCAAGAAAAAGAAAGGAGACAAGAGAATCGGTTAAGAGTAAATTTGGTTGATGCTGAGACAAAAGAACAAAATACATAAGTTGTCACAGTAGACATAGAATAAAATCTCACGATGAGGAGAACAATGATAGCTCCAAAGAAAGAACAAGTGTAGAATAACGAAGGTGGTGATTCATGACTGCATTCAAATATTTTTCAAACAAGGTGGAAGTCACGGGGTAAAATATGCAAAGTAATTATAATTGGTGGTCGTTGTCAAAATGTGGTTTCTAAAAAAAGGGTAAAGAAACTAGGCCTGCAAGGTGAAAAATATCCTTGTCCTTATCGGATTTCATGGTTTAAGGGAGTGAAGTTACAATAGATAAAATGTGTCTAATTAAGTTTTTACTTTTTTACAGAAAAACTTACAGGGATGAAATATGGTGTGATGTTATCTCCGTGGATGCATGTCATGTGTTGTTGGAAAGGCCATGGCAATATGACAGAAAAACAATTTACATATACTTTTTGAAAATGCGAATTTAATTCCACTAGAAGAGAATCATCTCGTAGTACAAAAAAACAAGATGATAATAGACAAGGATTTCAATATCAACAAAAGGGACGAGGATTTCAAAGAGACAGAGGCTATGGTGGTGGTAGAGGATGTAATGATCCATGCAAACCTTATGTTTGTTACAAATGTGAAAAAAAAAAGACACAGAGTGTTTAAATGTCTACACTATCATGAACAAGAAAGGAAACAAGAGGATTGACCAAGAGTAAATTTGGTTGAAGCTGAGAGAGAAGAACAAAATATAGAAGTTGCCGCAATAGACATCGGAGAAAATTTCATGATGGGGAGAACAATGATAGCTCCAAAGAAAGAACTAGTGCAAAAGAACGAGGGTGGTGATTCATGACTGCATTCAAATATTTTTTGAACAAGATGCAAGTCAGGGGGTAAGATATGCAAAGTAATTATAATTAATGGTCATTGTGATAATGTGGTTCCTAAAGAATTGGTAAAGAATCTAGGTTTGCAACGTGAAAAATATCCTTGTCCTTATCAGATTTCATGGTTTGAGAAAGGGAGTGAAGTTACATTAGATAAAATATATTTAAGTTTTTATTTTTTTATAAAAAAACTTACAAAGATGAAATATGGTGTGATGTTATTTCCATAGATGCATGTCATGTGTTATTGGGAAAGCCATGGCAATATGATAGAAAAACAATTCATGATAAAGCAAATAATACATATATTTTTTGGAAAAGTGGTACAAATATAGTTTTATTACCTCTTAAAGAAGGGCAAGTAGAAAGCATGTTGTCCACAAAATAATTTACCAAAGACATGAAGATGATAAAGTGTTGTTATACATTAATAACAAAAAAAAAGGACATAAGTGGTGCAAATGTCAGAAGAAGCAACCAAAGTGTGGAAAGCATATGCATATGTTATCCCTGATGAATTACCTGATGGTTTACCACCAAAGAGGGGCATTCAACATCATATTGATTTGAATCCAGGATCAGCTCTACTCAATCAAACCGCTTATAGGGTGAATCCTACTGAACATACAGCATTGAATAGACATGTTATTGAATTGATGAGAAAACGTGTAGTGAGAGAAAACATGAATCCATGTATAACCCTAACACTGCTAACTCCAAAAAAAGATTGAACATGAATGATGTGTGTGGATGGCAAAGCAATCAATAAAATCATAATCAAATACAGATTTCCTATACCTCACCTAGATGATACGCTGGATGTGTTTGTAGGATAAAAACACTTTACAAAGATTGATCTAAGGAGTGACTACTATCAAATTTGAATTTGTGAAGGAGATGAGTGAAAAACGGCATTCAAGACTATGGATGACTTATATGAGTGGATGGTGATGCCATTCGGATTGTCCAATGCACCCAACACATTTATGAAGATGATAAACACGGTACTTTGAGAATATGTTGGTAAGTTTGTGGTGGTTTATTTTTATCATATTTTGATATTCAATAAGAATAAAGAAAAACACTTAAAGCATTTGAGAATGGTATTAGAATAGTTAATAAAATGCAAATCTAAAGAAATACAAGTTTATGCAAAATAATTTGGTATTTTTTGGATTTTTAGTTTCAGAAAATGGTTTGAGAATGGATGAAGAAAAGGTAGAGGCAATTGTTGAGTGGCCTATTTCGAGAAGCATATCAAAGGTATGAAGTTTTCATGGTTTAGCAACTTTTTACAGAAAGTTTATTAAAAATTTTAGTGGTATTGTTACACCAATAACAGATTGCATGAAGGGAAAAGAATTTGTGTGGACAAAGGCAACGACAAAAAAACTTTCAATTTTTGAAGAAAGTGACAAAAAGAAACTATTTTAACATTACCAGATTTTAACAAAGTGTTGAGGTAGATTGTGATGCTTCACATCACATGCAGGTATTTGTCTTGTGTTGAATCAAGAACGAAGGCCTATAGGATATTTCAATGAGAAATTGAATGAGGTAAGGAAGAAATATTCTACATATGATGTTAAATTTTATGTCATTTGTACAAGCCTTAAGACATTGGAGGCATTACCTACTGCCTAAGAAATTTATCCTATTTACAGACCATAAAGCCTTGAAGCATGTAAACAATCAAAAAAAGATAAATAGTAGACATACAAAGTGGGTGTTTTTCTTATAGCGATATACTTTTGTTTTGAAACATAAATCAGGAAAACAGAATCAAGTAGTTGATGCTTTGAGCAAACGAGTGACAGTATTAACTACTACGATGAGTGAAGTAGTTGGATTTAAAGTTGTTAAAAAATTGTGTGATCTTGATCTAGTTTTTTGGAAGATAATTGAACAATGTAGGAATCCATTAGCAGGTGAGACATGTACTATTCATGATGATTATCTTATACAGACTAGTTATTTCTTCAAGGGTAAACAATGTTGTATTCTGATTGGCTCTATGAGACACAATATTGTAAAAAAATTACATAACGCTAGTTTGAGTGGACACTTTTGTTAAGAATAAGACAATAGCTTTGGTGGAAGAGAAGCATTTTTTGCCAAAGATGAAGGTAGATGTGGCAAGGTATGTTTCAAGATTCGGGTTATGCCAAGTTGATAAAGGTAATGCACAAAATACAACATTGTACATGCCATTACCAGTACCAAGAGAACTATGGACAAATTTAAATATGAACTTTGTATTGGGATCGCCAAATACACACAAAGGTAATGATTCAATTTTTTTTGTAGACAAGTTTTCTAAGATGGTTCATTTATTTGCATGTAAGAAAACCAATGATGCCACTAAAATAGCAGATATGTTTTTTAAATATGTTGTGAAATTGCATGGTGTTCCCAAAACCATTACTTCAAACAGGGATACAAAATTTCTAAGCCATTTTTGGACGACTCTATGGAAGAAACTAAGAACTAAACTACTATTTAGTAGTACATAACAATTTCATAAACCAATCTACGAGGAAATCACCATTTCATATTGTTTATGACAAAAATCCTAAAAATGTTTTAGATTTGGAGCAGTTACCAATTGTGGAATGGGTTAGTGTTGATGCAGTAACATTTGCAAAACACTTACAACAGTTGCATTAAGTAAGAAGAAATCTAAAGGAAAGCAATGACAAGTATAAGACAACAACATATATTACAAAGTCAAAGGTATTTGAAGGAGATTTGATGATGGTGTATTTGAGAAAATAAATATTTCTCCTAGGAACATACAATACATTGAAGTACAAAAAGATTGGTCCATGCAAAATTGTGAAGAGAATCAATGGCAATGCTTATGAGATGCATTTACCACAGAATTTTGATATTTCTCCAATATTTAATATTTGAAGTTTATATGATTTTCATGGAGAAGATGTTGAAGGGGAAGAAGATGAAGTGGTGCATTGGAAGCAACAGATACCAAAGAAGAAGAAAGAAAAGATAGCATAGGTACACAAGACAAAACAACTATAACAAGTATTTGATACAGTGGGAAATACTACAAGTAGACAACACTTGGATTTCAAAATTAAAGTTGAAGAAGATTTACAAAAATAAATGACAGGTGTATAATCAGGGCAACTCGCAAGAGCTGATTTGTTTTCAACTAGATGAGAATGATGTAAATGCCTATCTTGCGGAGGCCATAACTTTTGATCCGAGAACCCGTTTGAGCTCTCGTTCATGTCAAAACGAAGATCTCGAAAAGAAGAATGCAATCATGCTCATCTCTATCTGGTTAGGGTTGTTTTCAAAATATTTTGGAGACCATATGTGACCATCTAAAATTTTGAAAATACATTTTAATATATTTTTCGAGAATTTTCTAATTTTAGAAATAGGATATTTTTGTACCCAGACGTAACTTCAATTGAAGTTTCTTCATTCGTTTGATTTTAGTGTGTAGAAGATAAGTGAAGATTTTTTAGCCCATCCAAGCTCGCATGTAAAAATTACTAAAAATAGCAATTGTTAAAAATAACAGAGTCAATTAACTCTAAGTAGCTTTTTTATTTTAGGTTTTTTTTTATTTGCACCGTTGCACATAAACTCCAATTTCTATTTGAACTTTGTTTAAAAATTCTTATGTAATTATTTTAATTCATTCATGAAAAATCAATAAAGATTATTGTTTCACAAAATTCTTGGTGGTGTCTATTGGAATATTGGAATTTTTTTGTTTTGCTAGTTCTTGATTTCATCATATATATATATAAACTTACAACTTTAAAACATAAATAAGAAGTTTTGATAAAAACCTAATAAAAAAAGCCTAGAGCAACTCTTTATATATAAACTTACAACGTTAAAACATAAGTAAGAAGTTTTGATAAAAACCTAATAAAAAAAGCCTACAGCAACTCCATTCATCTCATTGTTCTCCATTTTCAGCCACAAATTAAGAAATAAACATGAAGTTAAATAATAAAAACCTAATAAAAAAAGCCTACAGCAACTCCATTCATCTCATTGTTCTCCATTTGCAGTCATAAATTAAGAATACAGAGCAAGAGACATCATTGTATAGAATTTGATGTATTTTACTTTTTCCAAAATTTAAATCTTATTTCTTTTGCTATCTCCAAGTACCCCTGTACCCAATGTCTGAAAATCGGTGTCCCTGTCTCCAAGACCCGTCCCCATTCCCATCCCTACATGACAATGCTCAATACACTGGGGTGCTCTATCACTGAGCTACCAGCTCCTTTGTGATTTGGAGTGTGGATTGTTCTTCCAAAACCCCACCTGAAATGCATTTTGTGTTAATCAGGCTCAGAATAGCGGATGCGGTGAAACAGTTGGTTTTCAATATATTATTATTCAAAATTCTAAATGTTTGTATGAGATCAGCTAGATGGCGTCTGGTAGCCAGGGTATGACATCAGACCAACCCAACCACAACCAAATTTCCTAAAAAGGAATCAGAACTAGATGCCAGGGTTTGGCATAGATGTCAATAAACCTTCCCTTCCCCACCTCAAATTTACTTTGTATTAATGCAATTGTTGGTGTTGGTGTTGGTGTTGGTGTTGGTGTTGGTGTTGGCTTTCAATAAATCAATCACAAATGTGGATTTATGAAAACAAGGAATCCCCAAAACTCATAACAGGCAAATATTTGCAACTTGTACACAGCAAACTAAGACCATTGTAGATTTGCAAAGAAAAACACACAAAACTTACCAATTTTACGGCTGCTGAATCGACAAAAGCAGAAGAAACTTCCAGCTGAGAAAATTTATCGACTATACCCTCCATGGGTTGGGAGGCAAAAAGGGTGTGTTTGTCTCTCCTGTTTACTTATCGTTGATGGTTTATTGAAAGCAAAGCAAACATGCAACGGTTGTCGCGATTCCCTTTAGGCTACTCGGCGTCACAGTCCCATCATGTTCTAGAATTTTCTGTAATCTTTACGCCAAAATTATTGAATGTCAAATCTATGGCAAACAATCGATGTCGGCGTGGCAGAGCTGAGAGGGGTGATGGGAAACGATAAAGTGTGACTGGCTGTTTACAAAAAGGCAGGCTGCGGGTCCACTGAAAGGTCCTTTAAAGATCTTTTACTGGGTGTTTATGCCTTCAGATATGAAGTCCCCATACCATATTTTTTTAAATGAACTGCTCATACCTTGGGTTGAACTATGTGATATAGTGTTATCATTCTCTGCTTGTTTTTTTTCTCTATATCATTATTCTGAACTTGTCATACACATAATTTTGTATCTTTGTTAAGGTTTGGATATTTGTTAAAACTGATGTCCCATCTATGCCTCACAACTTATAGTTCTGTTCATTTCTATTTCAATCTTGTAGTTTTGTAAACCTATACTTCACCAATGTAAAACACCATTGCCGTAACAAGTAACCCAAATTGGACCTTAGTGGTCTTCTAATCTCATAACTCAGCATTCATGCACCTATTTTGAAGTGCATAGAGAGCTCTCCAACCGCAGATTCTTTTCATCCTCTATGTATTCGGGCTGAGTTTGTTGTGAAATTCGAAGCCAATATATTTACATTCTAACACCACTTCTAGAGACTCCCCTACAAACTAAAATTTGAGGTGTTGCTTCTTTCTTTTCATTGAGAAAATCATAATTCTAGTTTTGTCGATGTTCACTTACATCCCCACTTCTGTGCAAAAGATCTCTAATACCTCTAGATATTCTGTTAGATCTTAGATTGTCTATGCTATTAGAACCAGGGCATCAACATAAAGCAGGGGTTTCCCCATATATTTGGCAAAGTGGACTCCTTCCCTTTCAAAATTGTTTATCCAATCTTCTAACTTGTCAATGTAAAACCATAATAAAATCAAGGGTAGAGGGCATCTTGTTTGACACCTATATCACTCCCAAAACATTCAAACAACCCTGCCTGCATTTTGATTTTAGCATTAACTTACTCATATATTATGTGGAATGTTACCCTATAATACATTAGGACCCTAGCTCCTCCATTCTGCTCCATAATTTAGTCCTTGGCAATATTTCAAATACCTTTTTAAAGTCTACAAAGTAACAACATGCATCCTCTTTTTATCTCAAACTTTTTCAACTAGGTATTTAAGCATGACACAATGACTAACAAATGAGTGTTTGCATCTAAAGCCTACTTGCCCCTTTACTCTCTTTCCTTTTTTCTCCACCGAATTACTAATCCTACACTTTATCATACTCTCAAATAGCATTGTGAAAAGAGGATTGACTATGATAGTTCGATAATTTGAGGGATTATTTACATCTTCGCTTTTAAACAAGGGTATGATGTTGGTTGTCCACTTTATTGGGAAGCCATTTTAGATGATCTCACTGAAATATTTATGTCTTAAGCTTTATTCATGCTAACTTTTAAATCTCTTGTACGATGTCTTCAGTTGTGAAAATATCTTCATTAACAATTATTGTGGGAGGTGTATCTTGTTCATTTTCATGCTCATATCGCTCATTTGAATACTCCAACCACTAACTTTATGTTATGTTAATCTTTGTGTACTTTTTTTCTTGCAAAACTCCCTCTAAAATCTCTTTAGTTCATGTTTCCCTAAGCAAATCAGCGCCTTCCTCTTAGTTCTTATATACTCTTCTTTTTTTTGTCCTCACCATTTTCTCATATGTTTTTTTGTTTGCCTTTATTCTACTTACTAGTTCATTTAGTGATCTTCATATTGCCTTGCATTCTTCATCGTAGCACAAGTTTGTTAGGAAGCTATTTATTTCATTCTTTTTAGGTTTATCTCTCTTGCATATTTTTAGGGCTTCTTGAATGGTATACATTAGCCTCGGGTTCTTAGTGTAATCTATACCAATGTCAATTGCTCCATTATCTTCCCTTTCCTACACTTTGTTATTCAATGTTGACCCAAAGGCCTATTGATTTTTCTCTATCAAAAGGATTTTTCCTCTAAATGGCAGTTTACTTTGGTTGACCCCATTGTGCTCATCATTTTGTTTGTCACCTTGTAATTGGAGTTTCATAAAAATTAATTTGTAATCTAATTCAAGTTCCATACGAGAATCTCCTACTTCTAGCTCTTATATTCTACGTATACAATCTTGCAAGCATATAATGTAGTCGATTACACTCTGCCCATTGTAATCTTATAAGTATAATTTATTGATTTTTACCATCTATTCATACCATTACATATAATAAAGCTATGTATGTTGCATAAACCTAATAACTTTTCTCCAATGTGTGTGATAACCCCATGTTCATCATCTGAAGTGCTAGTCCATTTCTAATTTTCTTCCTCTACCATCCAAAGATGATACATAACTAGATCCTCATTGCTTCCTAGAATTCTAGCTTACTTGTTTGAAGTATTTTGCATTAAAGTCTCTATTGTCTAGTCCAAAATCCTATCCTAAGATAATTATGAGATTAAGTGTTCAAGATGAACTTTGGGACAATAAGGGACTTCTCTCCTTCGTTTTAGGATTGAAGCTAGTTCAACCCAGGACATGGCTATAAGTATTGGGTTCCATGATGTAGCCTGATTGAAACAAGTCTTTGAGAGATGTAGTGCTACCACCAAGGATCAGATCCCAGTTTGAGATAATGATTACAACCCTCACCTTTATTCAATAAATTCCAACCATGAGCACTATTAGGTTTCACTTTACCAATTTCTAAATGAAGGGGATGGACTTGTTCAGATTCATAAAACAAACACAAAAGGGGAAGTAGGGTAAGGCATAAAAGGATGTTTTCAAGATTTAAAGGTACTAATGCTTCAAGAATTGAGTTGTGTGCCCTTTCACAATTAGACCATTATGTGTTGATTTTCACCTAGGGGCTTGAACTCATCATCACACGGAGCAAGAGTCTAAGGACAACAAAAAGAAATGCTTAATTCATCAATTCTCCACTAAAATTAAACACAAATAAAGGCCTATAATAGGTTACACACATGGTCTTTTGCAATGTTCCTTTTGGGGAAAATTCTAAATTCTAATTTTTATTGTAATATCCCTTTCAAAATAAATATCGTAAACAACAATGCTCAACAATGACAATAGATTAAACTATAATTCTTTTTGCATAATAAATATATTACAACCAAATATAGTGATGTTGCATAAACAAACAATGACTATTGGAAACCCTTATAGCCAAGATAAACCTCGATTTATTGATCTGTAAATCCTCGAACAGTTATAAAAATTGATAGCTCCAAACAACTAGTTGAAATCTAAAATAACTTGACTCGTATTCATAATTGTGATCCCTGTATGGGATCACCATGAAGGATAGGAGGGTTTTCATCCTCAAATCTTGAATTACAAAATATGGAGGTTTTCGTCCCCACAACCATCTTCAACCAATAAGGGTTTTCATCCTTATGCTGATAACTTGAAAAACTTTAAAGCTCAACAAATTGAGAGATTATATTTTTCAATAAACTTGGATGATTTTGGTTGTGTACAATAAGGTATATTTATAGTCTTTGAGAGGAGGGAGAGACCAAGGAGAGTGGGGCATACCACATGGAACTACTCCTTTACACAAGGGATCTACGTGGTCAATGGAAAATGTGGTCTAATAAGGAAAACACATTCCAACATGAGGGGCTAGAAAGTGGTGCAATAGTAATGTCCACCAAGTGTACACTCATAAAAGTGTGCAATAATAAACTCTCTTAGGAACGTGCACACACATGTGTGTAATAGTAAATTCCACTAGCAGAAGTATGCAATAGTGAAACTCACTAGGAGTGTGCACACACATGAATGTAATAGTAAATTCCACAAACAAAAGTATGCAATAGTGAAACCCACTAGGAATGTGCACATACATGTGTGTAATAGTAAATTCCACTAGCAAAAAGTATGCAATATTGAAACCCACTGACTGCAACATGAAGGGTCCACTTTCCAATTTTACCCTTTTCTTTTATATTTACTTTTCCCACCCCTTTCCTGCTTATTTATAGTAATAATAAGTTAATATTAAGTTGTCGCTTAAAATTAAGTTATGTAGACAACTTAAAATATTAACTTTATTATTTTTACATCATCTAAAAAAAGGGACATTATAGTATGCCCTTCCCAAAATTGATTGTCCTCAAGCAATGTCTAAACCATTCTACAAACACTAAGATCCCAAACCAGTTGTGAGATTTATAGTTCCCAATCCTTGATCCTCCTTATAAAGTAATGGGCTTCTAATGCGGTACTCTGATATAATTAAAAATTGGAAGCCCTTCACCAAGTGATGTTATAACAAACACTCTCTCCATTTCAACTGCAACATATACATCTACACCACATGCTTGGGCTGTGATATACATTTACAACTCCTCCTTCAACTTGGTGAGCTCAAAAGACTCACTCTCCATACTTGCAAAATCACATACTTTATATGATCTCTAATTTAGCTAATCCAATTCATGTTTAGCACGTGCCATGATCATTGTACTTTCCTTGGACATGTGCAAACTATGCACTCTTTGACTCATAAGAGACTCTTTTTCAACATTCGTATCGGTTTTTCTTATTTTTAAACATGCACATGGAACAAACATGTTAATGAAATTAAGAGATCCCCATACCACTCCTTGGGTGAATTCATTCCTTTGCTCCTTTGGAGGGTTTTGGAATTCAGACCTTGATTTTTCTATTTTCTTTTTTTCTAACCATACATTTTGTACATTTGAATCCATATCTTTATCTTTGGAGGGCTCTTTGTTTTCTATTTGCATGGTGGATTCCTCTATGGGCAGCTTGATCTTTTGTGGTGATGAAGTATTCATCACTTTTTTTGGTCCTTTTTCTTCTTCTAAGAGAGACTCTAGAGGTCTGGGGTTTAACCCAACAAACTTCTTTCATGTCTTGAGACCCATTGCCCTTAGTTCCCTCTGATATTCTTGCATAGTTTGCAACATCTCTTCCATGGCTTCTAGTGTTTCCTTCATCTTTCTATCATTGCACTGCATGAAGAAGAGTTTACAAACAACTCGCTACCTAGTTGACCATAAAATGATTGTTTTACCACTGTAATGTCCTTTTTGGGAAAATTTCTAAATTATGATTTTTACAATAATATCCCTTACAAAATAAACAACAATGCTCAATAATGACAATAGATTAAGCTATAATTCTTCTTGGATAATAAATGTATGACAACTAAATCTAATGATTTTGCATTAACAAATAATGACTATTGGAAACCCTTATAGCTAAGATAAACCTCAATTTGTTGATTTGCAAATCCTCAAACAATTCTAAAAATTGATGGCTCTAAACAACTAATTGAAATCTGAAATAACTTGACTTGTCTGCACAATTGTGATCCTTGTATGGAAACACCATGAAGGATAAGAGGGTTTTCATCCTCAAACCCTAAATTATAGAAGATGGAGGTTTTCATTCCCACAACTGTCTTCAACCAATAAGTGTTATCATCCTTATGCTGAAAACTTGAAGAACTATGAAGCTCAACAAGTTGATAGAATATGTTTTTACATAAACTTGGATGATGTTGGTTGTGTATAAGAAGGTATATTTATAGCCTTTGAGAAGAGGGAGATACCAAGGAGAATGGGGAATACCACATGGAAGTACTCCATTACACAATGGGTCCACAAGGTCAATGAAAAATGTGGTCTAATAAGGAAAGCACATTTCCAAGATGAGGGTCTAGAAAGTGGTTGTTGGTAATTTAGAGTTCCCATAGTCATTAGTATTTTATCATGTGGTAAAATAATTAATATTGTTGTCATATAAACAACAATATTTTTACGAGTGAAAAATAATATATTTATTAGAACTTGAGTTATATAACTAAATATAGTATGTGCAGTTTTAACTATCTCCTTGATTATAGGAGAGGTTGTACTATATGTATGCTTCTAGTATATTGAATAAAGTATGTTATTTGACCAACCAATTCCTTTTGAGAGCAATCTCAACCAATTTTTAACACTAGTATCAGAGCAAGCCCATCCCTGGATCTCTTTAGATTTCTTTGGCCTTAAGCTTCACAAGGCTGAGTGGTGAATACCACATGCAGGTGTCTTTGCATACGATAGGTGTTTCATCATTCTTGATTTTGAATCAACAGTGTAGACCACGTGTTGAATTCAACATCATTGCTTATTGATAAATTTGTTTGTATATTAAAAAATTTATATATTTCTGATACTGTAAACCACATGTTGAGTTCAACATCATTGCTTATTGATAAATTTGTTTGTATATTAAAAATTTTATATATTTCTGATATTTTTATAGTGAGTTGCATTATGTCATAGTTTTTTGTTTTTTGGATCTTCCCATACAAGGATATAAAAAAATTTGTAGCATTTGGTTGATAGTACAAGGCCATACACATTCACTTGAAGAGTTCAGTCATTCTAAGGTTTGAATCTGGCATCGAAGGATTGATCTTGTTATTGCATACATCTAGTCAATATTTGTTTGAATGATACAAACTTGGCCTTTGGTGTTCTTCATAGCATCAAACTTCAGACTCACCGAGATCAAATCCACTGTGTGCTTCTATTATATCGGTTGCAGTGAATCAAACACTTCCCATAGCTCATGACATGTAACCTACAGCCTAATCTACTGCCATCCCACCTACATCAATCAGTCTATTCAGAGTTACAGAGTTATGGGATCTTGGTTAACTATGGTTCAACCTATTTTATGACATCACCATCTGTACTCAACTCCTACGGCTCTCTCTGTGACCTAGATCTATCATTCAACTCAGGCTCCCACTCCACAGCTTCTCTCTCGACATCCCAACAAACATTGCTCAACTGTTACCTTTGCCTAGTACTTGCCGCCATTGTCCACCTAAAATTGTGTAGATATTCTGGTTTCCAAAAGTTTGTTAAGATTTTAGGGTTAAAATTGTTTAGTTATTTCACAAAATCCATTGTTTTGTTTATAGGGTTTAGTTGATTTTATAATAGTTGATTTAATTACTAATGATAGCTTTATTTTGCTATATTAGAAATTAAAGTTCGGTTTAAGATATCAAATATCCATATCATAAAAAATGTCATGGTCATTTTAAGTATAATTATAGTTTGAGTGTTGGTTAATATAAACTATTTATCAAGGTCTAGGAGAAAAGTAATATTTAATTACTTTTTCATTGTAATTGTCTAGATATTATAGGTTACTCTGAGTTAAGGTTTAATATTTTAAATTGATTCCTATCTTTAGTCACGTCTAAGTCTTGTTTTTTTAGTGTCATTGCCAAAATTTTAAATAAAAGAGTCGTTATTATTGCAAGGATGCATTATCGGTTGAAATTAACGTCCATTGAGTCAATATTATGGGAGGGATAAATGGATAAAATAAACCCAATAGATAAGTTTGATGGAAAGGATTTCTATACGTGGTAAATCCAATTTTAATTGCTGCTAATTGAAAAAGACCTTTGGGATATTGTTGACAGTACAATTGTAACACCAACAAATGCAGATGCATTTCAAAAGTGGAAAGTCAAAGACAAGAAGGCCTTGGCTACTATTGGTCTTGGCTTGTCAAAGCCCTATCTACACCATGTGGATTTCAAAAAATCCTCCAAAGATATATGGGAATCATTGAATATGATATTTGGATCACAAGCCGACATTGCAGAGATAACTATGAAGCAAAAATTAGATGGGTTGAAAATGGAAGAAGGAGGAGATATTATATCTCACATCAACAAGTTTTATTCTCTAATGGCTCAACTACCTGGTATAAATGAAACGGTAAAACCCAATGATGCAAAATCCATATTATTAAACATCATGCCAAAAAGTATGTCTAATATGGTGTTTACTCTAAGTAAACTAAATCCAAGCCTAGAAAGCATAATAGCAACATTACTTGATACATGAAACAATGTTGTAGAAGAAGAAGAAGAAGCCTTAGCCATCAAATCAAGCATTTCTTACCAGAAATCAAAACAGAAATATACATGTTTTTATTTTAAGAAACCTAGACATGTTATTCTGAACTGTAAACAAAGAGCGCAAGATCTACTTGATGGAAAGTTGCATAACAAAGCCATGGTGACTAAAGAAGATGATATGGAAGATCAAACTACACTTGCCAATGCTGAAGACATTTCAAGTGGCAGAGACTATATATTCTAAATATCTGTATGTGGTGTGTATCTTTCCATGTAACCTCCAAGGGAAGGAATGTTGGGAATTTAGAGTTCCCATGGTAATTAGTATTTTACCATGTGGTAAAATAATTAATATTGTTTTCATATAAACAACAATATTTTTAGGAGTGATGAATAATATATTTATTGGTACATGAGTTATATAACTAAATATAGTATGTGCAGTTATAACTATCTCCTTGATTATAGGAGAGGTTGCACTATATGTATGCTTCCAATATAGTAAATAAAGTGTGTTGATTGACCGACCAATTCTTTTTGAGAACAATCTCAACCAGTTTTCAACAGTGGTACAATAGTAATGTCCACCAAGTGTACACTCTTAAAAGTGTGCTATCGTAAACTCCATTAGGAATGTGCATACACATGTGTGTAATAGTAAATTCCACTAGTAAAAGTATGCAATAGTGAAACCCACTAGGAAAGTGCACAAACATGTGTGTAATATTAAATTCCACTAGCAAAAATATGCAATAGTGAAACCCACTAAAAATGTGCACACACGTGTATAATAGTGAATTTTACTAGCAAAAGTATGTAATAGTGAAACTCACTAAGTGCAACACAAAGGGTCCAATTTCCACTTTTAACATTTTATTTTATTTTTACTCTTCCCACCTCTTTCCTACTTATTTCTAGTAATAATAAGTCAATATTAAGTTGTCACTTAAAAGTAAGTTACTTAGACAACTTAAAATATTAACTTTATTATTTTTAAATTATTTGAAAAAGGGGACATGACATCTTCAAATATAATCTGTAGCTTTAAGTATATAAATTATAAGTGTTACAAAGAAAATGAGAAGAATTAATAAACGAGTTAAAACAACAAAGCACATTTCAACTACTACATTCATTCTTAATAACCAAGCACATGATCAATTCTTTAGCATCAACATTCCTTTAAAAGTTGAAAATGATGGACTACATTCATAGATAAACAACAGTTAGTTTAGCAAAAATCATGAAATTTGCATTCAATTTTTAACAGAGTTTATTTACATATAAAATGTTGACCATTACATGGGATTATAGTTTACAATATATAGAGGATGGGGCTCACCTTCAAGTAACATGAGATCCCCATCCTTGGCCATGATGGCTCTCAAAGTCATTACAACTACAAAGGTTCAAAACAAACAAAATATTCTCTACTTTTCCTAAAAGATGCTCTGGGGCCCACTCAATCAATGTGCTAATGAGCTAGAGCATAACCATCTCCCAACTACTTAGGTTACATCTCATTGACAGCCAATGTGGCTACCACTGGATCAAACTCCCTGCCTAACTTGGCCAAGTTCATGGGAGGCTCATATAAGTTTACCTTTGATTGGGTCAAAAGTCTTTAGTGCACTTGGAGTGGAGCCTCAAAGGAAACTTTCACTTTTGACACTTGGTTGGTACTAGTTATGGATTATGTTGAGAACTCCAAAATTTCCTTAGCCCTAGCCTTATTAGCCTTGGCCACCCTTCTCCTCATGATCTACTTGAAGTTACCTAGGTAGACCTTGAATTCCCCTTTACCAAGCAATGCCATCTAGATGGGACAACATTGTGATGTTGAATTCCTTGAAGTAAGTCAACATCTTTTTCATTAATTTCTTCAGGAGGTTCAACAACCATCCGCACTGCTACCAAGTATTCCTTAATTGAAAATCTCATGCTTCTTGCATAGATCTGGTATAGGTTTTAAATTAGAGAGAGGTATGAGTTTTAGCTTCGAGAACATGCCCTTATTAATAATTGTTATATCTCAAATTTGTATCTTTGAGAGGGTGTCTTCAAGCCTTCTCACTTAAGCTATACAATGGGATTAGTCTTAGGTTGTGGAAGACCTCTAAGTAGACTAAACCTCTAGATTTTCGTCTAGATCCCAAGTACAACACCTATACTAACAATGACACTACTAATTTTATTGTAAAGGGGATAGAAGGAAAGCTAATACTCATGAGAACACTAGGAGGTGATGCACAAAACATGATATCCTCGATTTTATAAGGTTTGCACTATGAAACAATAAGTTACAATTTGATTCTACTACTCCAAGATAATCCCTATCACATTAGTGCTTCGATATGAAGGCTATGTCAATTATAAGGGTTTAAGATGACATTCAATAGGTCCTAATTGCATACACTAATGACATATCAACTTTCAAACTCAATAAACCATGTGTCACAATTCATATGATTTGTGAAAGGAGGACAAACTCACATGGAGACATGAAAGAGAACGAGAAATACAAGGAAGCTCACTCGCCATCACAAAGCATTCATCAACAATTCATTCTAGATCACTTTATGCAATCTAAAGATATCGATATTTAGTTTGAATTGATTTCATTAGGCAATTACAAGTCTTAATTTTGGTAGGGCTTCACCATCACCAATTTGATGATGCTTACAATGCCTCTCAAAGCTACATTTATAGAAGAAATTGGAAGAAGAGAGAGAGAGAGAGAGAGAGAGAGAGAGAGAGAGAGAGAGAGAGAGAGAGGAGAGAGAGAGAGAGGAGAGAGAGAGAGAGAGAGAGAGAGAGAGAGAGAGAGAGAGAGAGAGAGTGAGAGAGAGAGAGAGAGAGAGAGAGAGGACAATAAGAGAGTTCATATCTTTCATGATCATATCAGTTAAAAAATAGAGGTAGATTGACACCAAGCCTTGAAAAAGTGGTGTTGTCATTTTCCTCCTCATTTAGAATAAGTATTAATGAACTTCTTCACAAGAATGGCGTAGGAAAACTCTTTGGTAGTTTAGATGATTTTTTTGTACATAACTCCTCCTTGAAGAGATACACATTTGCCTTTTGAGAATAGTCACAAACCTTTTAATTGAAACTTGGCATGTTGAGGGTGTTCTACTCCAACTTCTACCTCTTACAAAGCTTCTTCTTCATTGGGAGACTAGTGTTAAGCTTCATGATTCATATTCTCTTTATGATCAAGGTAGAATATCCAAAGGTAGCTCTAGATTTATGTCATAGGAAACCTTCATTAGACCTTGTTATTTCAGTGAATGTGTCATTTCAATTTATGAGGCTTTGATCCTTCAATAAAGTCATTTTGTAGGTGGTTATGCCTTAACTAGCTAATAGAATGAAGACATAAAAAACTTATTTGCCATAGAGGTTCCAAGTAGCCTTGAGGGATAAATTTGAGCTTTGTATTGACTTCATGACTTTAATGTTCTACTTGAATGATGTTTAGATGCTTTTAAGGTGTCATGGTGCATTTCCAGCTCTTTAGACTTTGAGATAGACCTCCTGCATAGTTTTCTTGAAGCCATACAAGCCATCTTTTTTCACTTTAGGTCTATTTGGGAACTTATGTCTTATATCAATACTGTGAAACCTTCTTAAATGAATTTTGAATATGGTGACATCATCCTTATACTAGCCTAGGTAACCTCTGTAGCCGTTTAAAAGAGTTCATCTAGTTTAAAACCTTGAGAATTAGATCAAGAAAGAGCTTTTTGGGTCAATCTCCATACACATTTAGTTCAAACATGCCAAATTTTTCACTCATTCAGGTGCTTAAGAGATTCACAAACATCAACCAAAACATTTTAGGGCTCATCCAATCCATCTTGAGTTTTAAAAAACATTATTTATCCCATTGGGTCATTTTAGGGGTTTAGGTAGGGGTTTAAGGGCTCTTAGAGTCTTAACATATGTTTATAGCCCTGAGGGCCCTAATGCCCAAAAAAATTCCAAAAGTTATTATTATATAACCTTCTCCACCTTTCCCAAATGGCTTAGGATCCCATGTATTTTCTCATGGATGTTCAAATTTGGAGAAAATTCTTCTCGGGCAACAAGGCCTACATTCTTGAGCTTGAGAGATAGGAATTTATAAGAAAAGGAGTAGGAGTGTTTGTTTTGAGTTCTAAACACTTAAATAATATCTAAGTCATATTACACAAGAATCTCAAGTGATATTTTGGAAAGAATGACCTCTCAAACTGATGAAAACTACCATGATCCCTATATGAGGGTTTGCACACAGTCTTATTCTTATAGCCCTAACAGGCTTTTCCTTGCATTTTATTCTCTTCTCAGTGCTCAATTCCCATGGAATTATCTTGATTAATTTAAATTCACCCTCTTGATACTTTCAATCCTAAAAAAAACCTAAAAAAAAGGCAATCTTTCTTCACATTTCATACACAAGTCTATGTTTATTGATTTAGGCCTACTATGCCTAATTAGCTTTTTAGGATTTTCATTATCTTCAAGCACCTAGAGATTTAATGTAAATACCATGATATTTTAGTAACAAAAATAAAATGCCTCTTTTACTCTCGTTCACTTCATTTTTTCATGCATGGGCTAACACATTCTCTTCTTTCTCTCAAAACGCTGCTTGTAGTTGTCCATCAGGTATGCCTATGTCAAGTATAAACCTCATCCTTTTTATTGATACATTTAAGGTTTATTTAATAGTTAAAACATGATATATATGCTTTTGGGAATCTTTAAATACATTTGAGACCCCTGAAATAGACTACATTCATCTCTTTTCTCCAAATCCCTCATGATAGACCTATAGGTGCCTCTTTAAGGTCTATTTGACTGTACTCTATCAAAATTTGATCTCTATAGGCCAGATTTGTCTTCCTTAATGCATTTTGATTTAAATACATTTACAAAACATTAAATATTGACCTCATTATACCTCAAAACTTCTGATCAAACCTCACCAACTTGACTTTTGACCTCATTGCTTGTTAGGGCTTGTAGGTGGCCATTTGGGCAAAACATTGATCCTCTACTACTTGGTATCCCTTTGAGTTCAATAAATTGTAGGTGAATCATGTTTTGAGGTAGAGGGTTACCTTGAATACATTCTTTGCATTTCATTTGACTTAGACTAGATTAGAAACACCTGCAATCCTCTCTTCCTACTCTTTTGAAACACAATCATTTTGAGTTAATCTTATTTGGGTTTCAATTCATTTGAATGTTTTACTCATCATGACCTTAAGAATTTGAAACATCGGGTTTACAGAGACTACTTGAAAAGAGGATACATAATCACATTTTTCAAGAATTACCATACACTCTCCATGAAATAAATATGCTACCAAAAGTGACCTATAGGTCTATAGACTTGTAGGTTCACAGTCCTTCTTTAGGTTGAGCTTTAAGAAAGATAAATATTGAATCTTGGTGTCTAAAGCTCATAACTCATGGAGATAGTGTTCAAGGTTATATAAGGATGACATCATTCACTAAATAATGTGGGAAATGAGAATAAAACTCTACTTAGCCACACACCACTCAACCATGTCTACAAACTCACACAGTCTAAATGTGTAT